>VUQK01028306.1:16871-33821 GCA_015106715.1 Bujurquina vittata | reverse complement strand
TTACTCTTCTTAGCTATTTGCAATTTCAAATAGATTTCTGCGAGTGTGTGTGTGTGTGTGTGTGTGCGTGTGGGTGTGTGAGATTTCACTTGTTATGAGCCACACCAGTTAAAAGCCCCTCCTCTCAGTGGGGTTTAAGTGAGCTCTGGTTACCCAGCTACACACATTTATCTGTGACTTCAGGGGAAATTACATTTGCTTGCATTTCCAGGAGTCTTCCTCTAACCTCAGTATTAATTACTTCTTGACTAACCTCAACACTGAAGCTCTTTATAAAAGAAGGGAACAGAGCCTCTGCATCCAAAAAGTGAGTGAACCTTTCTTTCTAATGGCTGGCAGGTGGCAACTCGTCAGGTTGCAAGAAAGAAGCCCCATTCTACAGATGTCTGTGAGCAAATGGCCCAGCTTCTCCCTTCATTTCTGACCTTAGTAAACACTTTCCTGATGAATTTATGGGCTCAGTTGCTAGTTTTAAATCTTACTCAATGCTTTAGGGTGTGGCTGTTGTGTGACTGACAAGTCGCTACTGTATGGGTGTACATTGAGTCCTCAGGTCCCAAATCAGATACCACCCCTGATCATCTGCTTTCAAAAATGCAATGCTGTCATTCACATTTAGCCACTTCTCCAGAATATCCTTGTGTAAACACATTTACATCTGCACATAATGACTAATACCTAGCTCCCACATACACAAGCACTAGCACTCACACCCCTCCCTTCAGGTCAGAATTCGGTCACTGTACCACTACTTGAGTAGACTTTTTATAGGTAAATAACAGTGACACAACAAGTTGTACATATTTTCTAGTGCTTGTAATGTGGCGAAGTTTCCTCCAACATTGTGCTACTTGTATTTCCACTGCTTATTAAGGCTTAGTGTGCTGACTGCAGTTTTTCTTGCACGAAAAGTTTCTCCCTACTGTTTCATTTTTTACCATTCTGCCCATTCCTTTCCTATTTTTTCTGCATCTACTGAGTTTGACGGGTGCAGATGTGACATTTTGACAGCACAGACGCTGCTGTCCAGCCTCACCCTCCTGCCGCCTTGTTCTGGTTTCTGCCCAGTCTGTTATTCAGATTAGTTTTCTTCTGTAAGACTTAAATTTTCTCTGGATTTCTCTTTTATGTAGAGCAGAATGTCCCACTTAGTCTAATTTAATGCCATGTGATAGCCACCCCCACTACCACATAGAAAAAGTCTGCCTTCATAAACAGTAACAATACAAACCTGCAGAACGACCGGTGCTTTCCTGTGAGGTCTCAAGAAAAAAATCACTAGATTTGCTGCTAGTCGTTTAAAAAAAAGGTGCAAAAAAGGGTCCGAAAACTCGTTAAATGTAGGCGTCTGTTAGTCTGTTTAGAACAACAATATGGAAAAACTGAAAAATGTAACATTAATAATTAATATGAAGCTTCATTTGAAAGTAGCATCTTCTATTTTTCAGTTTATTTGGCACGAGACTAAAACAGAACCCAACCAAAACCCTTTTCATTCAAACGGACAAAGAATGAGGCCAAACAATTCCTCTTAGATATCACCTTTACTCTGCATTACGTTTTAGTAGGTGTGAGAAATTTTTAATAATATTTCTTCTTTCAGGCAAATCCATTCCTGGAACTGCTATTTTTTGCTACAGCTATTATTAACTGAACAGCTGAATATTTGCATAGAATGTTGTCACACTGTAGCTTTAAACAAAAAGAAATCAATGTTTGAGCACAAAGTGGACATAAAAAGAGAGACAGAAACAGAAATCATAATGTCTCCCTCTTGCTGCTGTGCAGATGTACGGTGGGTTGTGACGGACATGCAGATGGAGCAGACGTCCACCATCGAGCCTCCGACTACTAATAAATCATTCTCCTCGGTTCGGTCATTACGCTGCTCTGGATTTGCTCCCCTTGTTTGTTTTAGTATTTGATAAATGCATTTCTTTCAAAGTACTATAAATATAAACAGTTTTTTCTTGCAGACTCATATCTGTGCATCCCAGTCTCGCCTGAAGCAGTTTATAACATTTATTTGAATGATGGGAGCTGGGATATGGCAAAATTTGGTCTCTGTTTTCAGGGACATAAAAAGGCTCACGTTACGTCTTTACAAGCTTCCTTGACAGCGGAGGAATTCAAGACTCAAACAACACGCAACACGCTGAGGCTTAACATGCTCACCAGAGGGGGACCCCTCCCTGAGCTCAAATCCTGCCTACTCCCCTTCCACCACCAGGGACGGTTTAGGAGCTGTTACTCCTTTACTAACCCATGGAGCGTGTCTCCCCCCCCATCCTGACAGTGTGCTGTATAAACACTGGCGGCTCAATAGGAAGGTAAAGAGCGTGACACATACAGACGCCTCGTAACATTCCTGTGTGGTACCAGGAGACACCAGGAGACCAGGATGCCTCCACTGGTTCATCTGTGTCTCTATTGCCTAATACAGACTGCAGGATGAGACAACAGCTAACCTTTAGGTGACCTGAAATCACATTTCTTTTCTCTCGATTTGTAGCCTGTAATGTATGAGGGGTTAAAGAACAAACATCTCCCATTGAGATTTATGCCTTATTAAAACAGAACAAAGACTTTCTAGAAAGATGTACAGTTAAAGTGAACTAGTAATAAGTGTTTCCTTGCCATTTGAGAGCTGAGAGAATCAGTGTCTGCTGCGTATAAAGAAAGCTTTCATATTCAAGCCTGCGCCCTAATCTCTCTTTAAGATAACACTTCCCCACTCTGTCCTTCAATGGCAGCCATACCTGAGGGCAAGTGTGTATCTGTGTGTGTGTGTTTGGATGGGGGTAGTGTAGTAGATTAGGGAAAGCCCACCTTCCAGCCCCCTTCTTCTGAGACTCCTCCCTTTATTTTTCCTGGGGGCACATAGTCTTGCCTTGCACACATACACCCTTTTGTTCCTGCTAAACAGGACAAGTGCACACACACACACAAACATAGGCACACACACACACACACACACACTTGCACTGAAGTTGCAAGCAAACTCCAGCCTGGGGGCTGTGGGGCCTCACAAAGCGCTTCCAAGAGTAAAGGTCTGGACCTGTGATATTTTCAGCAACTCAGAGGCACAACAGGTGAGGAGTGAGGCCATCTGACAAACAGGCATTGTTGCTTACAAGCCGTGTGCGCTAAAGTTGAGACGTGTGTCTCACATGTTGTACACATCAGGACTTGTGAAAGATTATTGAGTCACATCAAAGTTGTGTCAGGTGTTATTTGAAGGGACCTCTATGCGTCTGCATGGGGGCGCATGTGTAGGATCTTGTTCCTTTCAAACAGGTAAGACCTGATTTTGTCTGGCTACAAGTCTGTGTTTGCCTGTTTACACCGTTCATGAGTTTTGATTTTTTTTAGTTCTCATGTGAAAACTAAAGGTGGCTCCAGCTTGTAGAACCACCGTTAGCAGCAATAACTTGACTTGCTGGTGTCTTTCTGTTTGGCATTGTGTCACCACATAACTGAATGCTCCAACCCCGCAAACTGCCGATACGTCTGCTTTTATAGCGGTGCTCGCACTTGTTGATGGAAAATGGAAAAAACTGGACTTGTTTTGCACCTTAGCAAAGTGCAGACATCCACGCATCAATAGCAGTGTTGCTAACATAACAACTAGCAAAATTTGAACAGGCTTTTTTCTGCAACTTCAGTGCCTTTTGGAGCCTTTTGGAGATAGCCGAAATCCTCCGTTCGCCTGTAGCTCTCAAAAGCATTTATTATCTTCGTCGTGTTCTCTTCGCTCTTCTTTGGAGTTGTGTTGTCAGGGCTGTACATTTAACTCAATAAAGAGTTACTGAAGACTCACTGTGGCAGAATAAAATCAAGAGTAGCCTTGGCACCACTTTGTAGCAAATTTTGTGTCTAATTTCTAGAGCTGGACTTGGATGATTGTTGTAATTTTGTAATTTTTTGTGTTTTTAAATATAGAAAAATAGGCACTAACTTGCAGTCTGATATCTTGACTATAAATTACACTTTAGTGTACCTTCCTTTCAACAAAAAGTTGCTCTGCAAGTAGCAACAGAACAGCCAAAAGTTGCACGAGATTATTGAAAGGACAATCTCTAGTTGCTTGACCAGGATTTGCGTCCGCTGAGAGGGTATCAACAAAAAACCAACAAACTAACTATTAATGGGTGTCAGTTTGAGGAGTCCTCTGTTTTAAATGCCAGATGAAATTAAACTAAATTATAGATTGCACAGTGTTACAGTAATTGTTTGATGAGAGGATAATTAAACCCTGTGGGGCTAAAATGAATTGTGCAACAGTTGTGTAAAAAGATATCAACAGAGATCAGCTGAATCACATCCATGACTGCAGGTGTGATGCTACACTTGTGAACAACTCAAATTACTGCTTCCTTGTTCAATAGGAGCCTCGGGTGTTTCATTAGCAAGTTTATGGGCTGTTTGTGTGTATGCTGAGTCTTGCAAGTTATGTCGTAATGCTGCAGTTTATTATTTAACAGACATGCCTTCATCCAGTCTCATCTTCACACTGCTGCTAAGAGGATAAACGTCGTGCACATGTCAGTCCATCTTCACGACAAAACTAAACCTTTAGAGAATACTAGTCAGTACAGATGTATGCTGTACGCTAGTGCGTGTTCATATCTTGCGCGGATATTTTCTTGCCTCTCTTACACACGTATTCAGATACACACACATACGCAAGTCCTCCTTGGGGGCCTCGCTGCAGCTGGTGGGGGATTAAGGGGTCAGGAGTCAAAGGGTGACTCAGTCAACCAGAAGACCGGGACAAAAAGCTGACAAAGCAGAAGAAACGCAGGCAAAAAAAAAAAAAAGAGGATATTTACAGGGATGGGGGTTGAGTCCAGGTCAAAATTGCAATCCAGGTGCTTCAAATAGGAAGAAATTGACTCAGGCTGCTGATGATACACCATAATAAGACAAACAAATCAAACCGTGTAGAAGAAGCTTGTGCAATGTCTTCAGCTGGTACTTGCTAGTTTATCATAATAAGAGCAAGTTAAGGGCGTGATTTCAGCAGTCATCAAGGTGTGTGGTCCATATGAGAGGTGAAATTAGCTGCATTTAAGCTTGGAAAATGAAACCCAGAAAGCGTTTCCATAAAGGAAAAGATAAGCAACTTTTTAATAAGATGATAATATAGCTTTCTGGCATAATGAGCTTCACTGCTTCACAGTGAACAATAAATCACGGGGTTGAAAAAAAGGGGAAAAGATCAAAGGGTCAGCTAAATGAGCCATGTAAAACAAAGCTTCCAGACAAAACTGTGGAAACGTTTCTCTAAATGAAACAGCTTCGTCTCACACACTGCAGTGGCAACAACGAGTCCAAGGCCCAGCGTGTTTTATCCAGGGCATTGCAGCATTTGTTGTAAAACAGGAATTCAGATATTAAATTGAGCAGAAAGCTGAGAAGAATTACACTTAATAATTATTGTTTGATGAGAAAAGTCTGTTCACGTCAGCACTTTCATGTTGACATGGATCAGATTATGAGCAGGATTATGTCCTGATAGTTCCCACATGCCAGGGTAATAAATAAAATGTGGTAAACAAAATCTCAGCTTTTTATTTTGAAGACAAACGACTTTTAGGGTGCCCTCTCCTGGGCCGATAACATTTTGGGTAAAAAAGTGGAAATATAGGCAAATAAAAATATTTTTTTCTGGTAAAAACACGATTGTCTGTGTCAGCAGCTATGTGTTTGACTTTTTGCTGTCTCACATGCATCTGACTCGGCGCTTTACACGTCGTCGTCTCACTAAACCCTGCATAGCAGAATGTGGCTGTGGGCGAGCCTGTGGTATTTTTAATTTGGACATCTTGTTCACAGATGAAATCCACTTCAAAGAGCACAGAGGTGGATCAAGAGTTAGCTTGTAGTAGCTTAAACAACACTGGCAAGGAGAGGGGTGCGTAGTGGAAATGCAGCCTGTGTTCTAAGTATCCATGTCTGCATATTAGAAAGAGCACAGACACACACGGCATAGTCACAAAATGAAAATTAAACTTTAAAGGATGATGTGCATGTATAAAATGGCCCTGAGATGGATATTATCCAGTGAATTGTGGTTCAGATGTCCTCAATTTACATACATTATTGTATCAAACTGGACATGGGTTGCAAAGCAGCTTGCAGATGTGCTGCAACTGTAGGCAGGCTAAAGCAGCTTAAATAGTGCCACTTAGATCCTTGTATCCAACGGGATCTGTAGGAATGTATCAGCTGAGCCATGAGCTGATCTGCTAGGACTGCTGCAACTAATGCTGCACTTGATTTTGCGACAGAAAATAATAAAGTGCATTGTATTTATCTTTAGGGTGCACAAGCTAAAGGTTGCTTTCGGGTACATTCCAGACTGTTTTAAATTTATAGATAGGAGCCAATGTTGATTTATTAGTGTCTGTCAATTGTGCTGTAGTAGTACATTAGCTGTGACTGCTGGATAAGACACTCCATAAACACAGACAGAGTAATGCAAGTCCAAAACAAGCAGTCGGCAGGTCAGGCAACTGCAGAAACGTTACTCCATACCTCTCATGAGGCCAAGACACACCACACTCCTTTCTCCAGAACAGATGGGATATATTAGACAGGCTGAGGTTGCAAGGGTTGATGGAGCAATTTCATAGGCTCAATCAGAGCAATTTGGTCTTAATCTATATTTGTGCTGAGTCTTGATTGGGCTGCAGAAGTTTCTGCAGTTCAGAGACTTCTGGCATTCACTAAACTCCCTGCTCACTAAAATTTGATGGCTGCCATTATTCAAAGGAACGGAAAGGTGTGCACAGCGTGGGGTTCAGGAGGTGATGCGTTTCCCTGCTAACCCAGAGTTTGCCAATAAATGAAGGTGTAGATAAACACAGGCACCATTAAATTTAGCTGCTTTTCTTCAGTTTTCTTATACAGTACTCTGCAAAAGTTTCAAGTCAACCCTTTATGTCTTCATAATTTTCTTCCAGACTTTCTTGTCATTTTTTTAAAGTGGTCTTGAACAATAGTTCTTCAGGCTTTCTGAAACTTTCTTTTCACTTATTTTCAATCCAGTGCTTGTACCCAACCATTTTCAGAGGAATTTTTTTTTTTATGTTTGTCGACCCACTAAACGATGACCTATGAATCATTCAAGTTTTAAAAAGGCACTAATTCAAGGGATGAACCAGTGCTGTGTCATAACAGACAACTTAGTGTTGGACCAATTTAAAATGTTATTTTTAGGCACTTAGCTACTTACATCTTGCTGTAAAAACACACAATTTGTCCCAGTTTCTTTTCCAAAATGTCAAAGCTAACAGAGTTTGACAAGCATAAAATAATATTTTTGCAATAAGGTGGTTCCCAAAGAGCTACAGTATTATTGCTCAATATGGTGTATAGTATGTCCTTAAAAAGCTGAGGAAACTGGATAGGTGGAGGACACAAGAAGACGTGGCAGGTCCCCCCCAAAAACAAAACAAACACACACACACACATGAGTGTGAGGTACACCCTCTACACCCATCTATAAAGCACAGTGGAGGCTCTGTCATGGTTTGGGGCCGTGTTTCAGTTAGTTCTGCTGGCGGTCTTGTCAAAACTGTTGGAATTATTTGACAGAAAGGTACCGTCAGATTTTCATCCACCATGCAATACCATCCGCAATCTATTTGATTGACAACAGCTTCATTTTTCAGCATGACAGTGATCCCAAACAGAGTGCTGTAAAAGCATCCCTGGTTAGAAAAATACACAATGGAACACTATCAGTCATGGACTGACCTCCCCAGAGCCCAGAGCTCAACATTATGGAAGCAGTGTGGAATCATCTTGACAGAGAACAGAACAGAAAGCAGCCAACATCCAGAGAAGAGCTTTGAATGCCCTTAAAGAAATGAGAGAAAGCTGCCTCAGAGAGTTCAGGCTGTGTTGAAGGATAAAGGTGGTCACAGCAAATATTGATTTTCAAGATCATTAGAATTGTGCAAACTCTGTTTTGTACAATTCTACAATTCTACAAACTGCTGTATTTCCTTGTATGTTTTTAAATGTTTCAAAAAATCGCTGCACCTATTTCCAGATTTCCCAGCAAAATATAAAGAAATGAGGAGTGGCTCAAGACTTTTGCACATCACTGTAAGCAGCAATCAACAAAACATTTCTGAGTGTTCTTTATTTCTCAGCTCTTCTGCTTCAGTGAGTTTAGGTGTGGTTTCAGAGACTAAAACCTTCTATAACGGTTGCTAAATGTTGGTCAATTTTTCAAAATACTAATTTGCACATTATTTATGTTGTAACATAAATTACTCTCCTTAAGCCAGATGGCTTTTTTTTAAATAGAGGGGGTCTTTAAAGAGGTCTCGGTGGGAAAGTCAGTAGGTTTGCAGCACCATGAAGGGCTGCCTGAAAGTTGTTAGACTGAGATTAAACTGATTTCTGCATGAATAGATGAAATGTTTTTCAAACAGAGACTCGATCAGAGACAAAGCAAAAATGAGCAGAAATCACCAACAGCAAAATGAATTCATGCAGGACTTGTTTCAAGTGAATATTGTCTGTCAGCTGGAGATAACACATCAGGATCACAACACAGGACAGCTGAATAAGCAGACAGCATTGCACATGAAGAAATATACGCTGACTTATGAACTTTTCCTTTGTCAAATTTATAGGACAGTCTGGACTCAGTATTTGCTCAGTATATCTAACAGTGACCGGCAGTGATGTCTAGAAAAAAAAAGGTTTTAAATGTGCTGAATTTGCTGAACCGTGTTAAAGTTATTTGAGTACAGTACGACAGGGAATGCTCAGGTGGTGCAAAAGCATCCTGTTTCTGTTTTCTCTGAGCGGCGATCAATCAATTGCAAAACATGTTCATTTTTATGGACACGTGTACTTCTCTGCTTCTGCTTTGAGTAAACCCCTTGTTTACTCAAAGCTGTTATAGTCAAAGATAAATTGAAGAGCTGAGGCAGCACAGACACACAGTCTCACAGAGACTCCTCCTGTGCTTGGTTTTCATGTTTTGTAGGTTCATCGTTAAAATAGTGACAGATCTGGAAAGAAAAAATCAGAGTATGCTTGATTGCTTTCACTGGCAGCTTATGTGATTCCTCCATGTGAAAGCAGATAGCATTGGCTTCATTTTGATGGTGGGCAAAAGTGGATCCTGAGAGAACGGTGTTGTGAATAACTGAAATGTAATTTTCAACTGGGTAGACGTGAGTTATACAGTAGGTGTCTGCAATAGATATCAAGCCAAATGTTAAAAGCATCTGGCATGCAAGAAAAGGCCAGCATTATTTATGCAATCAGTGGAAAATCAAAGGAGGTCACTTGTGGCTTCAGTGGGAGTCTGCGTGTGTGTTTGTGTGTTTGTATGCGAGTCTGCGTGTGCACTCCATTCATCTACATAAACACAACACCATTTTCTCCCCGTTCCTTCTCCAAACATGCCTACGAGCCTCGAGGCTTTAAGTCGTGTGTCAGGGCCTGGCCTGCAGTGAAGCGTGTCAGCGCTGCTCCTTCACATATGTCTTCCCCGGAGTGTGAGTCCAACACACCCCACACCCGGCAGTTTGCTGCAGACGTATGGAACGGCATGTCTGTGATTTAAAAAAAAAAAAAGAAGCACTGGATTTGTCACAGGTAGGAGAGCACAAGTGAACTTTTTAAAGTTTATAAAAGGTTTTGGATCTTGTCCCACACTCTCCAGTAACTACGCTGTTCTCTGCTCTTTCACGGCAACACGACATGTGACTGGCTGTAGAGTTCATATCTTTTGCTGGGTTTTCATAGCTTGTTCACTTGCCGCTTATGCGCTGTTAAATCCACTCACTGTCATTCTACACAAATAGTTCAATTAATGTGGTTTTATTTGATTCTGCAGCATTAAGTAGCACTTTGTTAGAAAAACAAACTGTACAAAGAGTACAAAAAAAAAAAAGATCAGTAAGTCAAAATCTTTGTTTTCCACACACCAGAGGGTGTAGCCGTTACTTGTTCATATGCTGATAAAAGTGCAAAGATTAGCGTCTTCTTTTGTCTGACTGCTTCACAGCAACAGCCGCTCAGTGGAATTACATTGATAATCTCTTTGCCAGGCTAAATTCTTCATTGTTTCCCTTTTTGTTTGCTCATCAATTTTTTGGGTGCAAAAGCTGCAGTGGAGTGAAGGATGTTAAGTGAAATACGGTCGACTGGTCCATGGTTAGACTGACACGCTCTTGTTTGACCAAGTTTTCATTGGCCAGACAGTCGCCAGTATTTCTTTCTCGGGGAGAAAAATGCTGTATGAAAAGGACTGATGATTTTTGACAGTGGGAGCTACTTGGGAACACCCACCCCCTCCTCTCCTCAAGCAGCTGATCATTTAAAAAGCAGACACAGCGTTACTTGTCACTTTAGTTTTTCTGTGGTTAGCGACAGCAATATTGAAGTCACTGTTTTTGCAATGCGTGGTCATCAGAAAAAAGGATGCCTGCAGCAATAACAGAAATCGATTGCCTGCGTGGAGGCATCCATTTTGATTAACTGTAAAATAAATTGGAGCTGATTCCTGCGCCCCATTCCTCTTTCTCCATACTTTGCTGTTTAACATCCATCACATTCCTGCTTAAAAAAAACAAACAAACAGAAGCAGCAAGACAGAGTGTTAACATGACCTTTAACCTCATGACACTACATCATTTGCAGGGCAACTTGAGCAATTTTGCTTGGAGTGTTACACTTGGGGTGTACCACAGTAAGTTAGAGTCACTTTACTGTGGACTGGAAGGAAGTTTCCTGTTATTCAAGGCAGGTGATGATGAGCTCGGTTATCTGTCACTGCTGATAGCGAGGCATGCACAAACAGAGGACCTGGTTCCTGTCATGATAAATGGTGTGTTGGGAAGATGAGTAATCTGATGTGTGTGTGTGTGTGTGTGTGTATGTATTTGTGCAAACTGCTGTATGAGTTTAGGTAAACCTCAGCTGTGGTTTCTGTGTGAAATTGGACCCTCTGGATTTTGTCATAAGTGATGGTTTGCTATTGTGGGAAAACAAATTCTTAATAGAACCTGAAATTGCTGTACAAACTTCACATGATTGCTTTTTTCCCCCTGTCAGTGACATGTTGTTTGGCTAATGCAGGATAAAACTGCCTAAACCTAAATTAGTTCCATATTTTTCTTCTCTTGCCGGCACAAAGGCTTCTCAGCAGGGTCGCCCTGCCAGGACACATTTTATGTGTCTGTAGCTGCTTTCAAACTGTAGAAATAATGGCAGGGAACAGGTCTGGTCTTGTAAAGTTGATAGAGCAGAGGGCCTGGTTTAGCTCTGAGCGGCACCACAAAGAGTTAAAAATCTGTTCCTGTGTAAAAGCAGCCTTTGTTTCTGGGTCATGAACCAGTCAAGGTCAGTGGCTTTAACTGAGCCAAACAAACACACACACACACACACACACACACACAGACAGTTCAGTTTACACTAATTGATTCCCCTTTCAGAATGGGCGCATGTGTGTGTGTGTTTATTTTAAAGGGTCTGTCAGGAGGTAAAGTAAATAGATAAGTGACAAAGTAAACACCCATCCCACATAGATGCCAAAATCTTCTACATACAAACGTCAACTGTGCCTTATATTAATAAACTCCTCTGTTTTTCCCAGTTTTCAGAAGGTGAACTCATTTTCCAGTTATAATCCAATTATACTACTGACACGTCCTATAGGCTCTCGGCGATAAATCCATCCACACTCCTTGTCCTAACTCTGAGTTAATGAGGTGACCCAGCTGCAGGGGACGGTCAGTAAAGGCTTTTGGCCTGTTTCAGTTTGTGTGTGTGTGTGTGTGTGTGTGTGTGTGTGTGCGTGTGTGTGTGTGTGGGACAAACATGATCTTTATAGATGTACGACTGTAAATAACAGCACCGATTGTTGCTGATTTTCCACGGCACCGTCTGCTGAGCCAGAGAGTTTTCAGCACAAATTAACAAGTATGTTTTGGAGAAGACAGAAGTCCCATGACAATCACACAAACAGCGCTCCAGCATCCGAGGCCTGTGGTGAAAATACGTTCTGGCACCTTCACAGAGCAAGTTCAATGCAGATGACGTGAGATGCAAATGCTTGGTTCTAAGTAACCCGGGAGTCTCTCGGGAGTGAGTTTAAGTTCTCAAAGTTTATCAACAGGCAACGCTTGCTGTTCCCAACAGTTCATTGCACTAAGCTACGAACATTATAAATGTTCTTTAATTAACAAAACAGTAGCCACAACAGTAGCCACGGTCGATAAAAATGTGAACATCATGACTGAAAATCTAAATATAAAGAAATGTCTTAACTAATATCCTGTATACTGCTGTTACTGGAAAATCAAAGTGATCATATATAGCTTACCATATTCTTCAATTAGTGGACATGAATGGGTGGAAAAAAGTATTTAACAATGATATTTGCCGGCTTCTCTTTAATTATTTCAGGCTCTTTTATATGTGTAAAAATTATTAACTGTAGTCCACTAAGCTAACTTAATGAGCATCTGTCAAAAATAAATAGATTCCCAACACTATCTTGTTATGGGCTGGTAGGATTAACTTAAAGTCAGGTTAAGGTGGAAAGTCTGAATACAGACTTTAATAGACTCTCTCCAGTAAGCTAAAAATGTCAAGGAAATGAGAACCCGAGTTTCTGCTAGACTGACCGATTGAGTATTGCTGTGACAGTAGTTAATGATCACTGCTCTTAACTTCATATCCTCAAATTTCTCCAAAGTGAAACTACAACAAAAAAAGCAGTCAAAGCAACCCTGAATTGGAAAAGTGGTTAACAAAATGGTTTGAGGGATTAATTCCCTTAACCACTCATCCAGCTTATAGTTGTGTAAAGTTGTATCCCAGCTGGAACAGGGTGAAAGGCAGCGGTACACTCTGGACAGGCCACTAGTTCAATAGAAGGCAGTAAAAACAGATCACAACACAAAAAATAAATAACTCATCCCAGATAACTTTATTGTTGGGTTCCAGTAACTCAAATCAGCTGAAAGCAGATGAATGTGATCTCTGATTAGTGGTGTAGCTTGAGTAAATGAGTGAATCAATGTTCAAACGGAGTAGATTCAGATAGAGGTACACATGCTTACAAAGGGCTGATTAAGTTAGGTTCTGCTTTCCTAACACTGTGTCTGTGTGTATTTTTGTGACAATGAACTGAACTAGATCAGCCAAAACCAAACCTGAACTTGATGTTTCTTAAAGTGCAGATAAGATGTGAATTTGTTATCTGTCTCAACTTGCACAAACTGGATGGTACACCTCTACCATCTCAGCTTTTCCCTCACGGTCCAGGCAAACCTGTGCACTGCCAGAGTTCTGAACTGGCATGAGTTGGGGCCCTGTTGGGTAAGAGCGTCTCAGGTTATCATCAATCATTAACTGTTTGGAGGTGAGGGGAGATGAATGAAGAAGCACCAGTGACAAGTGATGTTTATTTAACATTAAAGTTGTAATGTGTAATAAAAACAATGATTGTGGGTGCATATAGAAGAGAAGATGGGGTGAGTTTAATTGCAAACAATGGCAATTAAAGTCTTCATTGCTATTGTGGCTCCTGTCATTGTCTTAGCCTCAGCGATTCTGTTTACAGCAAACAACTCATTAAAATGAGCGACAAATGACGGCATGCCAGGAACAGATAGATCTGAGGAAGGTGAATGAGAAAGCTCACTGCTTTAGGGTGAAAAGACTGTGACTTCAAGAGCTTAATGCTACAAAAAAATTCAAAATGATAATAAGTTGTGTGCGTATTACTCAGGTAAAGTCATTTTAGGTTTTGGCAAAAGATAACAGGCTTGTTTTTTATGCACTAACTTCAAGAAGCTAATTGGTCTGTACTCTGTTCAAAGAAAGATATCCACAAAAGGCACATCTGGAGGATTAGAAACATCACTGTGAGGCTTTAACAAAATTTGTACCAGTAGTAAGGGGGGGGTAGACATGCTTGAAAAGATTGTACCTGTTACCATTTGCCTGCTGACACACCTGTGTGAAGCTGACTGCAGGTGACAGGCTTATTTCCAAGTGCTGACTGACAGGACGGGCTCGGCACCACTCAAGTGTAAGGACATGCACACAACCTTCAAATTCACAACTGTTTTGCTGCTCTGGCTGTTACAGCAGAATACCCAACCGTGCCTCATTGCTGGCATTTATGCTTCACCTCAGTGGAAAAACCGGTGTCACCAAGAGTCAAGGGGTGCGGCCACTGTACCACAAGTACACACAACAAGGTTGGCTAATTCGTCCTCTGTGTGTTTGCATACACAGTTTCTAGCTACTTAATTTTCTTAAGAAGAAACCTAAGCATTAGTCAGCTTAAAAACATGATTAATACCCATATGCCACTATCAGTCACTGACTTAGAGTCTGTATGTGTGTTGTGTCACTTACAGTGTCCTAATTAGACTCTCTTTAGTGAGAAAATAAGAATAAAATGTTGGAGCTCAGTCTTTGATAGCTATTAGTGTTATGTAGGACTATTGCAATAAGTCAGTAGAAGCAAGAAAAAGTACATATGTTCGTGAATGAGAGGGAAACAGGTGCAAAGGTGATGGTGTAAGGAGAGGTAGTGAAGCTGGATGAGTTTAAATACCTGGGATCAAGCGTCCAAAGCAATGGACAGTGCACAACACAGGTGAAGAAGAGAGTGCGGGCAGGGTGGAGTGGGTGGAGATGAGTGTCAGGAGTGATTTGTTACAGAAAGATAGCCGCAAGAGTGAACGGGAAGATTTATAAGATGCTAGCGAGACCTGCACTAGTGAGACGGTGGCAGGGCTGAAGATGTTAAAATTTTCATTGGGGGAGACTTGAATGGACAAGATAACAAACAAGTCCATCAGAGGGACTTCCCAGTTTGAGTGACTTGGAGTCAAGGAGGCTGAAGACGGATCTGTCAGGTAGATGGAAAAGAGGAAAGAGGTTCATGGATGTAGTGAAGGGCAAGCAGAGGGTTGGTGTGACCGGAGGATGCTAGGGATAGCGTGAGATGGAGACAGATGATCCACTGCAGCGATCCCTAAAGGGAACAGCTGAAAGAATAAGTGGGTCCTACAGTTTGCTTCTTGTGTTGCACAATCTGGTCGTGCATGTACATTGCATGCATGCTGCAAAAATTGTAACACAAAATGATTTCACACTTCCAGCATGAAGAAAAAGAACCCAGGCTATGGCAGGAAGTGAGCACCAAATCACTGTTAATCTCATTCACATGCAGCAACGACTGATACAGCCTACAGTAATCCACAAGTGGACAAACGTAGACCAAAATCAGCTGAACATGTGAAACAAAACAAAACAAACTCCAAAACTTTGTCACGATAGTTGCTGTCTCTTTTACAAGCCTTATATTTTTTTCCAAGACTTATAATACACGTGGGCTAAATGAACAATTGTAGTGTTTGTTGAAAACAGGGAGTTTGGGGCAACTTAGGCTCAGCAGAGCAGTGGGTTTGTAATCCACTGATGGAAACCCTGCAATTTCTAAACCATTAAACACTACAGAGGCTTCTAACAGACTGTGGTGATAATTAAGGGGCAACAGGAAGCAATATGCCAGTTGAAAAGCAAGCAAGTATTAAGAAAATAAACTGCAGATGTTTTATGAAGAATAGTCGACATTAAATGCCTTGTGCATTCACACAAATGTCTTCTTGGACTCACATTTAATTTGCATAAATCTGTTTTACATTTCAGACATAAAGAAACAGACTGTTATTAATATAATTTAATATTATAAGTCGGCTTCACCATCAGTGGTGAAGCTGAACCTTCAGCATGTGTATCATGTTTTCTCTTTTTTACAATTAAATATCATTATAGGTATAATGGCACTTACAGTGCCAGTCAAAAGTCTGGACACACTCACTGTGTGTCCAGACTTTTGACTGGTACTGTAATTCATTTCAATTCATTTTTATTCAAGATCCTTTATATTGTAAGGTAAAAACCGTATAATATTAGAAAGAAAACCCAACAATAAGACAACCCCCATGTGCAAATGCTTGGTGACAGTGGGAAGGAAAAACTCTCTTTTAACAGGAAGAAACCTTGGACAGAAACAGGCATCCGCCATGACTGGTTGGAGATAAGGCGAACTCACCCCTGATTCCCAACACAGGGAAGAACATAGCCATAACTTTGGTGAAAGCAGTGTCTCTTTGCCCGAGCCCAGGCACACAGAGAACATATGCAATTAAGGAACTATCCTTGTTGAAAGGTATATCTGGGGCATACCAGACATACAGTACCAGTCAAAAGTTTGGACACACTCACCCATATCCAAACTTTTGACTGGTACTGTACCTATTACAAATTGTCTCCTAGTAGTGCCTGAGACTGGCTAATAGTCCAAGTAACAAACAAAACAGAACAAAAAGTAGACATAAATGAAGGGTAATAAAACCAACTAACAGCCTCTTGAAGACACGAAGACTGGCCAAAGTATCTGTGCCTATTTAAAAACAAAGTCCTACCAAATACAGAACAGCACATGCACTCCTCTACTGTCAAGTCCTTGTCAGTACAGCTCTGTTTAGAATTACTTCAGCAGGAAATCAAAATCTGTTCAGATATTCTTCTGTTGGCTTTTGCCCACAAATATCTCAAGCCAAGCATACTTTCTAGTACTCTACTGGGAAGGAGACTGGATGTGCTTACGGAAATGTTCCTTAAACCCACAGATGGGACTCAAGGCCTAACAAGCAGCAGCGGCAGCAACACACCTAAATACTGCTCTGCTTTTTCAACATAGCAGGAGCATAGCTGCCATCGCTTCCATACCTTAAAACACTGCACCAAGGCGTTGACGATACCGCCAGAGGCAAAAATTATCCACAAGTAACTGAGCTTACTTTGTTGGGTGTTTCTTTTTTTTTTTTTTTTTTTTGGTGTTTCTACTTTTTAATATCTTTTTCTGGTAATTACACTGCTAAA
>VUQK01028306.1:2202-15733 GCA_015106715.1 Bujurquina vittata | reverse complement strand
GAGTTCTGCTTGAAGTCTGCTGCCTGGAGCATGAGTGTAGTTGTTGTAATGCAAAGTTGCACTGTAATGCAAATTCTCCGTGGTCGAGTCTGCAGAGTGGGAGAAATGAGCACGGAAATTTACATCACTCAGTCCCGAGCGGGTCCTCGTCGTCTCATGGATGTATAATCAAGGATTGAATTTAAAATGGTCTCTTTAAACTGAGTTATGAGTTAAATAGGTATGACATTTGGTGGCGATATTCTTGGTTACACTGTGAGACTAGATTTACTAAAGCAGAAAGGACACTCAGTAGACTCAAAGGATTTTTTTTTTGCAACAAAGCCTGATATCAGTATAACTCCATAGAGTTGAAGTCAGCACGCGTCCCTTTATCCAGATAAGACTGATGCAACTCTCTGATATATGTTCCAAAGGCAAGATAGAAAAAACCTCATTTGAGATTAAAAAAACTAATCCTAGAAGTCATCATAACTTTTAAGGTCATGGAAAAATAGAGAGACTTGCTCAAACACAAAATCCTTTACACCCCTGAGCTTACACACAGTGCATCCATCAGGTCAACATTTCCATTTACTGTGTGCGTTAATCCTTAATCGTTTTTATCCTTACATGTTTGTCTATGCGCGTTTACATTCCTGTGCAACACCAGTACAGTACACATACAGTACACAGGCTGTACTTTATGTTCTTACAAAATAGTTGTGGGCTAAGAGTTTTAGAGCGCTGTGTTTAACAGATTTTACTGGTAAGCTTTTCAAGCATGAGGTAACACAATATTCCACTTTGGGGAGTTGGTACCAATAAATCATGTCCCCTTTTTTTTCTAAAAGAAAACGAAGTAATCTCCCTGCAGAGCAGCTTTTTTAAAACACAATTTATGATCTCCTCTTTACTTCTTTGGACCCTCACCTCTGATGCTCTTTTCTTGTACCAGTTTCTCCATCATCCAATCCAAAATAGAAGTCTTATACAGCTTATCTAATTTATCCAAACGACTGCTTTTTTGTTTGGCCATTTACTCAGCCAGTGGAGTTGTTTTTGTCATCAGTAGTTATTCAAGGAGGTGTTTCACAACTTGTCATTGATGTTCTTACATAGGCTAGTATGTTACTGATGGATATAAAGTGGTTTCACATTATCCAGCTGATGGACGGGTACCACTAATGTACCAGCTCTCACTGTAGCAACAGCAAAGCAGAATAGACTGCAAGATAATAAATATGGATATAAAGAAAGAAAAAAACAAACAAAAAACAGGTTTTAAAATCCTTTTAAGAGTCTTCCTTTAAAACGTTTCAGAAAAAAAAATACATTGAATATGAGTGACACAATGTGTAGTCATGAGCTAGCGTGTAAAGGACTGATAACTAGTCACTGTAAACTCTTGGTATTTGGTAAATGAGCTTGATATTTTTCTCAAATGAGTTATGCCCTAATCAGCACATTCTAATCTAATCAATTTTCTGATTGGCTGCCCCTCTTAAACAGAAGGTTTAGACAGGTGGGTGTGGTTTCTGTGCTAACAGGTAGTGCTGTGTACCTAAAATGACCATATTAAGCATATCACACAGTGCCAAGATTAATATATATAATATTAGTCTGAAACTGAGCCTTTTGCATGCCTGAAGCACGAGTTTTTGGCTCACTTGCAGAACTCGTTATTTTCAATTTTGGCTATGTTTAATATGAGCACACACCATGGTAATAGAAAACAAGAAAAGCATGTTTCCTTTGAGGAAAATTACTTTGGGGTTTGCTTTTTGCTGTTTACCTCATTACACTTATCAGTTTAATTGCAGACAAATGGGAAATAGTGACATCAGTCCAATGAAGTTTGATGGAGCAGAAATCCTAGCAGCAAGCCAAAAGTAGAGCAGAATGTTTTGCCCAAGGCTCCTCAGGTTTCTTGAGGTCATTATTTGGAATAAAGTGGATCCAAATTGGACAAATATATTTCATAACTCAGCTTGTACTTTTATAGGCCATGTTACCGTTCTCTAGATTTTCAAAATAACCTTCAAGTTGCAGTAATGTGCAGCATCTTTTAAATTTTCTTAAGTAGCGAAGTCACAACAGTTGTGATTGTACGTGAGTTTCAGGACTCCCTGCATCTTGCTTTGAGAGAATACACAAAACTATGATATCTGGGTATTGTCATGCACTTTGGGTGTAGAGGAGGGAGCCTTGGTTTACAGCAGATTGTGAATAAATGGTGGCAGTCATCAGCTGAAAGCTATTTATACACCATTTTTTTCTGTCTCCATCACTTCTGTCCTTTCCCCTTCAGCTTACCTCTCTGCTAGTTCCCCTCTCTCTTCAGTCTCGCTGCCCATCTCTTATCACAAGGGAGGACAAAGGTTTATGTGGGCCTCTCATTCTGTCTCACAGTGAGATATGGCTGCAGTGTATTATGGGTAACAGAATCCAGCTGTGTTGTAGACTCTATGTTTGTGTGTGTGTGTGTGCGTGTGTGCATGTGTGTCTCCCGGCATGTCAACATGTGCAGGAATGTGTGCGTGCTTGTGCATATGTTCAGAGCTGTGTGTGGTTCTGCTCTGCAGGTTGGTGTGTGCAGAATTGTTCGTTTTCATGTTTTGATGAGGACGTTCCCCTTTCAACGCGCAGCCTTATCGCATTCATCCAGCTGAGGATACGCTGCGTGACAGCACAAAACAGTCGCATTTAATTATACATCTACAAAAGAGTAAAGAGAACTGGTTTTGCAACTCCACGTTCTGGGACTGGAGTGTGATGCAGGATTGATTGTGTGCACTGTGAAAATCCTCCCCATTTTTTGACTGCTGTGCTTAATTTGGTGCTTGGCAGATTCTTGGCTTTACGATGTGGGCACCCAGTTAATATCAGACAGCAGAAGACAGGGAGGAACTTAAAGTGCTTATGTTGAGATTGAACTGTAAGCTTTTCTCATTTTCCTCTTATCCTGTCATTTCTTTTGAAATTTTTAAAATATATGAGGTGTTTCTGAAGCAGAATCTTAAAAATAAAACTTTTTGAAAATATTGTGCTTAAGGCATTTCTGGCCTGTCAAAGTGCTGTTTAACACTAAAAGACGGCCAAAACTTAAACAAAGATGTTAAAATCAAAGCATATGCGTTTAGGTTTTCGTACTTTATACTGCAGTTACAGTATCTTGCCAGAATGAATTTTATCAAACGCTTCTACAAGCATCTTAAAATCAGAAATGTGAACTCAGTCAGTGAGAATATGAAAATGTGACTTTTAATGCTGATAATGCAAAACTAAATGTTATTAAAAAAAATAAGAAGATAAGTGCCTTTCAAACATGTTCTACTTTGGATTACTTTGACTGAGTGTTAATGTGTCTGCCTCATGTCTGAATCAGCATCTGAAAAAAGTACACAACCACAATAGGAATGCTATGAGTTCAAGTGCAGTAACACTTACATATGTATCGCATCTGTGGTTCCCTCCATTACTGTTGGGATGTCCAAATAAAGTTGTAAGGAACCTAAAGTGTTCCAACACCATATTTTTAGTCTAAAAGTGCTACTTGCACAGAGATTGTAAACCTGCATGTCCTGACATTGGTCTGTTGGATACAGCAAAGCCTTAAGATTGCATGCACACTTTATAAAAGCTTATAAAGGCTAGGCTCATCACACTATTCATTTAGCCAGCATGTTAGAGATAGCGCCCTAAAGGACTGACAGGCAGCTATAATGTGACCTCACACAAAGAAAGATCCAGGTTCTGGAGTGGATTGTCTCTTTAAATCAAGACATCCTCCCCAACAAAAGCCCGTCATAGCAGGGATAGTTCAGTGGCGCACGCTGTCAGGTTGTAGACTTTTTCATTGTATCCATTAGGGTGTGAATTGAGGTTTGTGTCTGTAGCCTAATGTCTTAGTTTGTTTGTTTTTGCTTCCACTGGTACTGGTTTGGTGACAAAAGGGCTGCCAGACATATATGTACATAGTTTTTCTTACTGTCAGTTAGCATATAGGAGGGACATTTCCCTGTACATGTACTGCAGTTACTGATTGCAAGTTTAATATTTGAACATCAGCAAATGGTGACCTGTCCGGGAAGTGTCCCACCTTTTGTATTATGATAGCTGGCACAGGCTCCAGCATCCCTGCAACCTTCAACTGAATAAGCAAAAGAGAATAGATGGATGGATAAAATATATTGCTTTGTGGGATAAATGGTCCAAAATGATTACTCACAGCAGTATTCTTATGTCTGAAATCATCTCCGTAAATTGCTCTTTAGGTTTTTCAGCTCAAAGGTCAAACACAAGTTAAAACCACTAGGAAATGCAGAGACTTTTGCACAGCAATTTAGTTTATATTGAATGCTTTTGTCTTATCAGGGAGTTTTCTGTCAAACAGCAACATTTTTGTTCCCTTTGTCAAAAACTAGTCAAGTAAACAGCTTGACTAGCTGTTTACAGTATGCTGCCAAGCAACAGTTATGATGGCTGTCAACTGCGATGAAGTTTAAGATTTAAAAGAAAATTTAACGTGCTATGAAAAAAGAATTTTTTAGTATTGGACACACTCACTTTTTCCTTAATAGATTTCCCTGCCATCTTCATGTTTTGACATTATAATATAGCAAGAAAACTTAAACAGAGATAATGTTGTAATTCCCAACTTTCTAAAGCCAGACATTACTCAGTGGTTTACAACAAGTTACACACAGTGAGAAGCGTGTTATATGCACCCACAATCAGTTGTAGGCCACCTCAATGTTTGTCCTGTTGTCACTCGCTTTGTCCTGCTGTCACTGTGCTGTAGTGTGTATAAATGAGCATTAAAAACATGCTGATAACTGTTACTCAGAGACCAGTTGGTTAAAATGTGCCTGTAGGTTAATAGACACACATGGGAGTAGCAGGTTAGAGCATCTTCATTACCAGGCTACTTTTGGTTCTTAATACATCTAAATAAATAAATACATATCTTGTGTATTGCCCAAAAGTCTGTCAGCACCACTTCTTTCCCCTCGCGTCACCACATAAAGAATTTCCCTGAATGTTGCAAATTCCTGCCTTGCTCATATTATGAGGTGAAGGGAATAAATGGAGGAGACATAGGGCAAAAAGGGAACAGAGGTATGGGCCCATGTGTGTACTGCTGACTTTAATGAAACATCTCAGGTTACTCCTTGACTTCTGCCTCAGGAGTCCTGGAAAGGGCAGGAGTTTAAAAAATACAAACCAGGCCAAGGGAGTAGAGGGGTGAAGGAGGGAAATGGACAAAAAAGGGCTGATGTAATGTTAAGGATGGGGACCAAATCACACAGTGACAAATAATATACTATATTAGGTGCATGGTAACGAATATTTTTTAAAATAACTACGTACATAATGACATGCTTAGGTTGGTTTAGGTTATGGTTAGGTCAATTGGCCATGCTAAATAACCCATAGGTGTGAATGAGAGCATGAATGTGAGTGTGTATGGTTGTCTGTCTCTCTGTGTTGGCCCTGCAACAGGGCTGGCGACCTGTCCAGGGTGTACCCTGCCTCTCGCCCTATGTCAGCTGGGATAGGCTCCAGCCCCCCATGACTCTGAAAAGGATAAGCGGAAGTGAATGAATGGATGGCTGGATGGAACTAAATAATTATCACTTAAAACAATCATACATCAGAAATTATTCCATACTCGATACAGGCACACTATTAAAACTTCTACTGACTAAACAGCAGTTAACATAGGCAAAATAATTTACAATAGTGAAACAACCTTTAGATCATTTAGTACAAATGAAACAAGATTTCCACAAGGTTCAGGAATGGAATTTTTGATCATTTATCATCAACGGATTGCATTGTGCTTGGTGATATAAGGCTCGGATGCAGCTGCTCAGCCGTGGAAACCCATTCCATGAAGTTGTTTTTGAGCTAAGCTGAAGTTAGAAGGTCTGTAGCAATTGACTCTGCAGAAAGTTGGCGCTCTCTGTGCATAGTTTGCAGAGGCCGAAGACTGTGGAATATTTAGTAGTGAGGAAATTTCACAAGTGGACTTGTTCCACAGTGGGAGTGACCCATTCTTTCACAAATGTTTGCATGCCGAGGTGCTTGGTTTTATACACCTGTGGCCATAGAAGTGATTGGAACACCTGATTTCAATGATTTGAATGGGCAATAAAATATATTGGATTATTAGATTAAAGGCACATAGCTCCTAATGAAGTGTTTTTTATGCAAATAATTTATTTTTGGTCAGCTGCATAGACAGGACTTAACTTTATTCTTCCTACAGAATATGAAATCTTATTTTCAATATTAAAGCATTGATTTTCTCCACAGCTCACTGTTGTTTTTTTTCTTTTTTTTTTGCCATTATGATAAAATGTATTTAACATGTCTGTCAACAGGGCACATGTGCCCTGGATATGTTTGTATGTAGTAGACTTGTGGTTGTGCGTGTCCTGCTTTGTTGCAGCAGACTGGGTTTCACGGGCTAAAAACGATGTCATAAACACAGGGAAGTGGCTGAATTGAATTCTAACCTTCCCAAAAATTGTCACAGTGGGTGGCCTGTGTTAACTTCTCACTTAACCTACAGTATGGGCCTTGATTCTTGGGGAGGATGATTATTGCGGATATGAAAATGCAAAACCGCTATAATGAGGATCTAAATTGTTTTGTACACATACGTGGATTTGTGTTTATGGAAGCAAAGAGCAAGGGGTTGTCATTTAGCTTAAGTACATATGTGTCCATCTCATTGTATTTTTCTGTATTGCTGTGCTGTTTGAGGCTTGAATTACTTCCTAGGGACATGCTTTTCAGAACTTGTATTTGTAGTTGAACAAACAGAATTAGAGTTTGAGTACTAGGTTGAAAAAAAAATAACTTCTTGCACAATTTTCCTTAATTTTATGCAGTAGTGATTCCAATTAATGGTAGAGCTGTTTACAATTTACTCGTTTTTTATGTTTCAATTTGTCTTTTAAGTATGGCCAGCTTAGCAAGCAACTAATGATTGACATAAACCATTTTCTATTCCACTTATGTCTTTCAGAGTTGCAAGCCTTTCATCGCCATGTTGCAATACTTCCTACTCATCATCCTGTCTTCTGGACTGGTGCTATCTTCTGACTGCCCAACAGCCTGTGGCTGCCCGACCCCGGGGTCGATGTTCTGCATTCATCTTTCAGTGCCCATTGTGCCCCGTGTCCCAACCACCACAAAAAATCTCTACATCTTCCAGAATGGCATCATTACTTTGTCCCAAGAAGACTTCAGAGGTCTGGTGGAGTTGCAGATGTTAGATCTGAGCCAGAATGAGCTTACAGAGATTCCGGATGGTGTATTTGAGATGCTGTCAAGTCTGAAGAACTTAGACTTGTCCTCTAACCACATAACCCACATATCCAAAGGCAGTTTTTCTGGGCTGGTACAACTGGAGAGGCTATATCTCCATGCAAACCGTATTCAGAGCATTCATTTAGAAGCTTTTGAAGGTTTAGAGAAGTTGCTAGAACTAAAGTTGCAAGGGAACCAGCTAACCTCTCTGCCATCCCTGCAGTTCCCCAGTCTTCTTCTTTTAGATCTCAGCAACAACAACATCCCAACCTTGAATCCTTCAGACCTCCAGACTCCTCACCTGGAAACACTTAAGGTGGCCTCTCTAAAGCTTACTACTGTGGATGAGGATCTCATAGCTTCCCTGAAGAACCTTCATGAGCTTGACATTTCATCAAACCAGTTAGATGAGGTACCCTGGGCCCTAAAACAGGACTTCCTAAAAGGGCTGACCAAGTTGAGCCTGGCTGGCAACCCCTTGGGTGAGCTGAGGGTGGAGGACTTCAAGAAACTCTCTGGGCTTCAAGAACTGGATCTCAGTAGTCTTAATCTCCAGGGATTTCCCCCCAATTTTTTTAACATATTTCCCAAGTTGAAAACCCTGACAGCAGCTGAGAATCCATTCAACTGCTTGTGCCCGTTAGCCTGGTTCCCGGTCTGGCTAAAAGAGAAGAAAGTGAGTCTTTGGCGACATGAGGAGACCAGATGCCACTTTCCTCTAGTTAATGCTGGGAAGATGCTTTCGGAGCTGGAGCACAAAGATTTTGGATGTCCATCAACCACAACAGTGCAGATGGGCTCTCCGATTGGAAGTACTCCGGTTTCACAGATGCCATACACATCTCCAGCGACCCATACCAATGCTTTTCCTCCTCCACTACCACCTAGTGAAGAAACTATCTCCCCAAAAACAGAACCTCCAGTCTTCCCGAGCTCCACCAGTGGGGAAAATGAGCACTTTTGCCCACCAAACATCTGCCTTAATGGTGGTACTTGTTATTTTGACTCAGTGGGAGAACTTGGATGTTTCTGTCTGTTGGGCACATATGGTCTCTACTGTGAAAATCTTGATGAGGTTCCTGAACCACCAGACCATTCAGCAACTGAAGTTTCTGTAGTTACCCCTGAGATGCCTGATAAACTTGATGCTATCAGCTCACGTCAGGTGACCTCCACATCAATCCTTCTTGATCTGCACCGCTTTATTGAGACACAGCCACATATTCGTGGCATCAAGTTGACCTACCGTAACCTCTCAGGGCCTGACCGCCGCCCCATTATACTGAATGTTCCAGCATCCTACCCTGAATACACTTTACGTGGTTTGAGACCGAACTGTACCTATTCAGTCTGTGCTAGTCCTTTGGGAGAGAGAATCAGCTCTAAGGCCAACAGTTCTGCTGAAATTGGATCATGTACAGAGGCTCGCACTGATGGGGTTCCAGTGACATCCTCTGAGCCATGGGTGGAGACAAAGTCATCTATGACATATACTCTCATCCCTGCTTTAGCTGCTTTGGCACTGGTGCTGGGATTGGCTGTGTTGGCTGGGACGATCATCTGTCTGAGGAAGAGGAGGCAGGCCAATGCTGGATTGGAGCTGGAGCTGGGCCCCACTGATCCTGATCCCATGGAACTTGAGGGGATAAAGGCTTGTCTGGAGAATGGGGGAAATGGTACAATACCCCTCAAACAGCCGGAGATTGATCATTGTTATACTCCACAGCCGCCGTCATACTTGCAACAAAATGGGAGGTTGGACTATGAAGCACCCTTAGTGCAAGGACACTGCCCTTCAAATAACAATGTAACATTGTTAAAACCATCTTATTTCTAACTCTTGGGAAGCTTTTGGAAAGACTGTCCATCAAGAGTTCCTGATCCTGCTATGGCTCACTTAGTGATTAAAATCAAATTTTCAGTCCAAATATCCAAAATTTGAAAAGTGGCACTTACTATCCTTTTGAGGTAAAAAGGTTACACAACAAAATGGAGGATTTTTTTTTTCAGAGACACTGAATAATGAAATTAATATGACATTATATTGGAAATTTGCTATATCACCGTGGGACAAACAAATTGGAAGTTTTAAAGTCATCAAGCAGGGTTGGATGGTGGTGAAACCTAACTAATTAAATTAAGTGCAATTGACTAGAAAGGTCTTAGTAGTGAACTGAAAACGGAAGTGCCTTTTGCATTGACACAACTGTAACTGACAGTTCTTTTTTTTTAAATGTCTTTGTTTCTAAAAAAAAAAAGAAAAAAAGAAACAATGTGACTGAGCTGTAATCCTGTTGCTGGATTTAGGAGATATGGTATGGGGAAAGTGCCTGAGCTTTTGGGCTACAGAACTGGATCACATGTCATTGGTCTATATGGAAACACCTCGACCACACGTCCCAATACAAACTGGAGTTTCAACCAAACCCAACTGCACTGTGGGGATTCTAAAACGATCTTGCACTGAAAAAAAAAAGATTTTCCTTTCCACTGTTCCACTCGCAGACTGTCACAAGGTTAATGTTCAAAAGGAAATGAAATAAATAAAAAAAATCTATAAGCTGAAGACTGTAGGAGCTGCATGAACTCTGTATTTTGTCGTTGAAACAAAACTTGCAAGTTTCCTGCACAGATCTGGATTCTTCTAACTCAACAACTCATCACATCTCACAGCATTTGGCTATTGTGGGAAATATATTTGCTGTGAAAAGATAAGGGGAATGGGCTTGGCCTGCATTGTTCTGTGCCATCAAAGGCAGATTGTTAGGTTTAGTTGCTATTATGATATTCCATTTTTGTTATGTGTTTTTGTATTTTTAGCATTTTTTTTAATTCAGTAGCGCTAATATGAGTTTAAACAGTGATTGCCTGTGCCTAAAAAAACATGCATAAATCCTTGATTTTGATCATTTTTGGATTACTTGTAGCTAAAACTGTCCCGAGCTGAATTGAGAAGTAAATAATAGCTTAAGTTCACTGAAGAACAAATCCAAAAGCAGAAAGCAGTAGTTACAACTATCAAAACCTCAACCAGCCTTACATTATGTACAGACTAATTTTTACATTTTTTTTGGCCAACATATGTTTGAGGAACTCAAAGTCAATGTAAAAGTTCAATGTCAGATACTTTAGTCTCTCTGCCAGGTTTGGCTATAAATAAAGACACAGTTTAAACAAGCCTCAGACTGTTTTTGAACAACAAAGATCCCAAAACTGTTCAAAGGCCTTTTGC
Source organism: Bujurquina vittata (assembly GCA_015106715.1). Classification (NCBI taxonomy): domain Eukaryota; kingdom Metazoa; phylum Chordata; class Actinopteri; order Cichliformes; family Cichlidae; genus Bujurquina; species Bujurquina vittata. The sequence continues at coordinate 5,199 of VUQK01028306.1, read as the reverse complement.
CTCAGAGCGCACTCCTATAAAGCAGCACACACGTGCCAAGAAAGGAAGTTTAGAGATTTAGAGTTTAAAGCACTAGTTTTCTCTTGAGGCTGCTGAGTGTATCGTCTCAGAGATATCGTCTAGACAGTGACCCCTTTAGCTTTTTGTTCGCTTATACCCTCTTACTTTTCTGCCCCCTCACTTTAATCATCATCATCACGTGTTTTTGGTCAGCAACGATTATTGGCTTGTGTACTTGCAGACTGTTTTGCTTGTTTACTGCCAACCAGACTGTGAAATGTAAAGGCTAAAAGCAATGTAATATATCGATTTTCTGTCTTTATTTCCTGTTTGGGGCTTGGGTTTAAATGTTTTATTGCTATATATATATCTATATATATATAGATATATATATAACTTTTTCCTGACAAAGACATGAAAATGATTTTTACTATATTACTGAGTATAATAGGTTTACAGAGAGCAACATTACTGCAGAGCCTTACTGATATCTTTTTGTGTCATATTACATGTTGATGTGGATTTCAAGAACAATAGAGCCTTTATTTTCTCTCACAACATATGGCATTATATTAAATTACAAACTAAAAATGAAGCAGCGTGTGTGTGTATGTGTGCGTGTGTGTGTGTGTGTGTGTGTGTGTGTGTGTATCCCTTTATATGTTTCTAACTCCATATATTGTCAAGTCCAAATACAAAACTCCCCAAATCATGGCTCCATTTTCTGGTTACATTTTTTGTCGTTAATTTTCCAGCATAAACCAAGCCACATATGTTCATTTATATCTCTTATTCCAACATATCAGCTGAAACACTCACTGTGTTGCTTTGGACAGTTTGGGGGGGTGATTGAAATACTTTCAACATGCTTGTTACACTACTTTCCCTGTTTATTTGGGGAAACTTGTATTTTTATTACTTTTGTGTGTTTTTCTTTGTGTCTGTCAGTAGCATTTCTGTGTACATTTTTGCCATAAATGCAATGCTGAAAAAAGAACAGTATTAAAATGCCCTGATGATAACACAAGTGTGGTTTTGTGTTTGATAAAGAGGTGTTGGCCGAAGCCTTGTGCTACTGTTATATGATTTTTTTTTCACAGAATTGTGTTCTCAGTTGTCCGGACGTTTGCACTTTATCCCTTCAGTGTGCTTTCGAGGCATTTGGGCCCATTTTGATACTATATATTAATTTTGAATGTACACGAATGTTATAGATACATAACAACGAGAAAAGGATTTCTATTAACAACAGAGGCTGATTACCTCATTACACACATGCACACACATGCACACACTTAAACTAACCTAAACCACAACATGATTACTTTGTGACGTCGTGTTGGTTTGTAGATGGAGACCATTTGAAATATTTTCCCCTAATAGCTAAGAACAGATGCCAGTGGAAAATTTTACACACTAACACACAAGTTTCAAATCAGACATAAAGCGACTCTGCTGCTTTTCAGATATTAGGTTCAAGCGTTAATTGGCTAACACTAGCAGGCTTTGTTAGCAAGCTGCAGCCATTCTCTATAAGGATATCTCATACAGGCTAATTAGCGATACCTCACGAATAAAATACTAGAATGTTGCTCACGTAAACTAAAACACAGCTTGTTAGTACAGTTAACCAAGCAGTAAGTCATAGTCTTTGTCAGACAATTGCATTAAAATGCTTCAAAAAGTACAAATACACAAACATAAAGTCGTGCAGTAGAGTGTAATTAGCTAAACTGACGGCTAGCAGATGGCTGGAGGCCTTGTCAGCATCTCTCTACCACTCAGATCAACTTATTGACAACTTTAAGCTTTTAGTACAATTTAAGTTATATAATAAAACCACCCCTGTCCACTTCCCACAGAGAGGAAAATTAGGGATAGTGACCAAAAGTTATGCATTTTAACACTAACTATGGCCAGTTTAGAATTAACCCAGCAGGGAAGCCCATGCAGGAGAACCATGTAAGCACAAGTAGAACATGCAAACTCCACACAGGAAGGACAAGCTGCAGAGGTAATTATTTTATTAATAACCAAGTGGAAGTTTAGTTTATTAGGTCTGGTATAAAAATGAAAAGCATGCTTCACTGTTCTGTTACTGATTAGAGTCGATCCAAGCAAACAGACCATAGTGACTTCACTCCTGAGGTATGACTGTTCTTATCTAAAAATACTAGACCTACTGCCCAGCATGTCACGGACATTAGTAACAGACAGAGTGCCCTTGAAAGGAAATGTAACTATATTAGTTATCTTTCAGATGTCTCATCGAGCCATGACAGTGAGCCAGCATGTAAAAATACCAGGGCCTTTGAACAAACTGCCTGAACTACATTAATTACATCCATTATGCTATTTTGACATATATAATGACTGCATCTTTCCTACTCAGTTTATCAAATCTGCGTGGCCCAAGTTACAAATTTGCAAACTGTGCTATTTGGATACAGTCAAAAAGTGAAGAACTAAATGCAAGATTCAAACTAAAGTGATCCGAACTATGCACCTTCAATGAGGTCAGTTCAGGGTGGACCAGCTAAGCATAAAGGCAGGAAGTCTATGCAAAAATGTAAATACCCAATTATATATTCATGGAACAGATTACAGACTTTTGGAATCTAAAACATGGAAGAGATTAAAATTGAGGGAATTTCTTTGAAAGAACTGGAGAACTGACAGAAGCCACTGTGGCTTGGAAAGCAAGCTTCTATAGATCATCATTCTGAATTCCACAGAAAATTACTGGGAGGGTAAACATTTTTGTTTGGGTGTTTAGTGTGTTTGCTAAAACCACATTTGATGGGTGAAGCCTTATATGGAATTCTATAGCTGTGCTTTTTTGGAAGTCAGTCAATTAACCTAATAAAAAGAGCAAGATGAGAGGGAAGACCAAAAAAGCTGTGTGAAGTGAGTTTAGGAATGTCTGATCAGCAATAATGGGGGGGGGGGGGGGGGGAAATCATTTGCCCTTTGGAGGGACAGCATGAAAGTACCCTT
>VUQK01028303.1:46136-69379 GCA_015106715.1 Bujurquina vittata | reverse complement strand
TTGCATACTGTGTATGTTGACTGGCTACATATATAATTTGAGAGTTGATATCTGTAAAACTGTATATAGTGTTCTTTGACGTACTTGTGTGCATATGTATATGTGTATTGTTGTATATATCTTATTTATATAGTATTTTTCCCTTCCTTTCTATTTTATTTAATTTAATTGGTCTCTTTTTTTCTCTTCTAAGCTGCTGTAACGAACAAATTTCCCCACTGTGGGATCAATAAAGTTCTATCTTATCTTATCTTATCTTATCTTATCTTATCTTATTTAGGAGTGTTAGTTCATGTTAGTGGCACAAACTTGCATCCCAGTAGAAAAATTACCCCCCAGATTAATGCCTGGGGAAAAAGTGAGGTTGGGAAGACAAGGGCAAAAATAGCATCCCTTCGGATTGACATGTCAAAGGGCTCTCAATTTAATAAGGGTGATCAGCAATGTGATAAAGACCACAGGCTATAAAGGCTCGTATTACTACAGTACCTAATGAAGTTTAGGTGAGATGCCTTCGGCATCTGATGTTCATCTTTGTGAGCGCTAACAGAAGCCTGAAGGCATTTGTGTTGAATCCAGAGCCCAGGTCAGGTTGTAACTTACCAATTTAGAGATGCATTGATGACAGCCACAGGGCTTTGTGTTGTAAAGTGTAAGGAATAGAAAAGCCTAACCGTGGATGGCCTCAGCCAAAGGGTGAACCCAACCATACTAATGTATGCAGTTCAATAATCCCACTGAATGTTTACTGGGTTTAAGAGCAACAAGTGGAACTGATACTCACCACCACGTGTCTTCATTAACAAGATTAGCAGCTGGCCAGAGGCATCCTAGATCAGAAGCTTATCGGTAGGATATCCCTCTTAAGGAGTCTCTTACTTACTAACAAGTCCACTGTGACCAGCCATTGAAGCAAAAAAGAAAACCGTAAAAGAAGTGTCACCTCTAGAGCAGGAAACCAAACGACTCAACTGGGAACTGGGCTCTACATATCATACTGTGTTCTGTCTGAGGTTTTATTAAACTAACACTACACAGTTAAAGGAAACATGGCAGGATTCATGTGTATCTAGGGTATCAAATATAAAGAAACAATCAGCAACAGGTTAGACCTCGTTTGTCCTCTTCGTGCCCTTTGGAGCCTTTTAATTGAATTATTTCCCAAATAATACAGCCTACTGTGTGGTTGAGCCCCTCCAAAATATTTGAACTTCAGTTCTATGCAAGTGGGGTCGCTGTGGCTCAGGAGGTAAAGCAGATCATCTATTAATCCGAAAATTGATGTTTCGTTCCCTGGCTGCTCCAGGCTGCATGTCAAACTGTTCTTGGGCAAGATACTGAACCCTGAATTGAGTGTGAATGTTGCATAAAGTAGAAAACACTTAGACACAGATATGAATGTGTGTGTGAAATGATATATGAGACATGCTTTGACTGCTCAAGTAGAAAAGAACCAATTTTATTTATTTACCAGTTTTGGTGAGGGAAATTCTAGTACTTAATTATTTATTTTTTTAAATTAATGTATTCTGTTTCCTTGTAACGCCACAGCGGGAGCGGTATCAACTATCCAACGCTCAGAAAGAACATCAATGTGCCTTTTCCTGAATGTGAAACTACTGCAAAGGTGCATGAATTTTTGACACACAGTGCGCTGATAAACCCAAACCCAGCCTGACCTAAACTGTCATTGGTGTTATTGAGTGCTGCTTGGTGAGCAACTGTTCGCTCGCTCTCGCCCGGGCCCCAGGCGTTCAATTCTGCTTAGGACATCCTGTCAGTTGAGCCTGTAAATTCCACGGTAGCCTTAAGAAATAAGAGCAGTAATGGTGGGGTGCCAAGGTGAATGACTAGCAGGACAAATGACAGCGGAGTACAGTGGACTGCTGAACAATGCTGCTGTAGAGCGGTTCAGTGTGGCCACATGGCTGAGACATTTGGAGTTCCTTGTTGCTCCCGTGCCATCATTTAGGCTGTTAAAACAGGCTGCACTAATGAACCAGCTGCATTTCTTAATAAGCAGGGCTGACATTTGGTGGCCATATGCCTTGCCTGCAAGCAGTGCCGTTTTCTGTAAACTGATTGTATTCATTTATTTAAAACTCTACTATTTTCACAGCTGGCAGAAGAAATGCACAACACTTGCTTTATGTCACTTAGAGCACAGCGTGCAAATGTAACAAAATAAACGTTATATTAAGCACTAATTTTTCTGTTGCTCAACAAAGGTTGAACTTACGCATGCATTTAATTAATGGAAAAAACAGTAGGCTGAAGATTTTTTTTTTCACCCCCTCTTTCTTTTGGATTAAAATGTCTCTACTGGTCCCAGTAGTTTAAAGAGCAGTACAACAACCATTAAAAAGACACAACAAGGTTGTAAAAGCCAACATTTTTCTGTTAATGAGTTCTAATGAAAGCAGCAAAATGTGAAATGTCTACAATAAAAAGGAACATAAGGTCTTTTACAGCCAGTCAGCTGGCTTTGTCAATGAAAATATGGTGATAGGACAAAGCTTTCTATGACGAGCTCTCTCTGTCACAACTAAACACAAAAATCATACATTATCTTGCTGTCTGTTTGATATAAAGCTTCTAGGGTAATACCTCTGACCACGTTGGTTCTTTGGCTGGAGACATTTGTTTGGGTTTTTAAATAAGCAACTTTTTTGAACAAACTGTGACCCAGAGGCAGTCTGGCCATCTGGTTGTGCTGCAGGATTATGGAGCAGCCACTGCTTGCAGACCATGAAACTGTGGCTGGGATGGCCCATTTCGTCATGTACATAGTGGTCAACCTGCTGCCCTGGCTCGTTTAATCAAAGCTGTTAATTATGTGTTGAGTCATTTCGGTCCAAAAATGTCTCAGGTTTACACATTTCTGGAGTAAAACACAGATGAATACATGCTGAGTTGATGTTATGGGGAGACTGCGCACCAGTCGTGGTGGGCTGAACAGAGAGTGACAAAAAAATCAACAAGGCTTCAATCTGTGCACTACTTGGTGTTTTAAAGATAAGTGAATAATCCCAGTGTAGAAGAACAAACACGAACATGAATTTCAGGGCTGAGGTGTGAGCAGAACCCAGGTTAGAGCCGTTAAATCTCCTGACTGTTATGGGTTAACAAAAGGAAGACCCAAAGTCAGATACAAAAAATCAGCTTTAAATGGTCTGTGAGTTTCCTTCAATGCCACTCTTCAAAGCTTATTACCACCACTCGTATTTTTGATTTTCTTCTTTTGATCACTCCCCAAATCTCGTGACCTTACACAGTAAAAAGTGTATGTGCAGAACGTTGAAATCACTTAAAATTTTCAGTGAAAACAATCTCCATTTCTGCTTTGACAGTGGCAGAAATGGGGAAAAAAAGAAGCAGAACTGCAGATCTAATTTTCACTAAAAATTTGAAGTGACCTCAACTTTCTGCACGCATACTTGATAGAGTGTAGTTGAAGGAAGATCAACCCGTAAATTGACAACTTTGCTTTCACGCTCAGCTTCACCACAACAGATCGATGACATCACCACTCCAACTCTCCTCACACTCATGAACAGGACCCTGAGATACTTAAATTCATCCTTTTGGGGCAGCAACTCCTTCCCAACAGTGTACACTCCATCCTTTTCCAACTGAGAACCTCTGACGTGCCAATCCTCATACCAGCTACTCCACACTCAAACAGCCCCTGAGGTCATAAGACTTTAAAAAGCTTTCCCCCCCTGAAGGTTATGTTTCCACTTTTTCTGTTTCAGTATCTTCCCTTTGTGTACAACAATTTTCTCTTAAAGCTGTCCCTTCTCCTTCAGACTCGGCAGGTCTAATGTTGGGATGCCGAGTTATCACAGTGCTGAGTTTGATGTTTACATGAGTGGTTCTCAGATTTTGTTTAAAAGTATATCTGGTTGTGGTTTCTTTCTTTTGCTTTGTTTGAACTGGTCAGGGTGTTACCTATTTCACCAAACTAAAATGTTTCCCTTGGTATGCTTTATATAAAACACAGAGTTGTGCCTTATGAGTTTTATCTGGCCAGTATTGCAGATGAAGACCTTGTTTTGATGAATCAGCATTACAGTTCTTTTTTTTTTTTGCCTTGTTTTCTTGTCAAGACTTAGAGATTTACAACTCCTCAGCTCCCCGTCTGGTCCGAAAATGGATTCTCAATATTTCTCTGAATCTGTCACAAGTCCAATAGCTGGAAGAGCAAGAGAGAGCGAACGAGAGTGATGACAGGGCGTTTGGGGTGGGGGAGGGCTGGTCGTACATCGCATTTGTTTTGCAAGCGAGGGAACGAGCAAGGATGATTGGGAAGAGGAGATGGACATCTATGAGAGTGAAGCGGAAGGGTAGAGAGAAAATAGATGGCAGGTACTGAGCACAAATCAAACTTTGTCTTGACACAACACTTTGTCTATAGGACTCATAAAACTGCATCTGTGCGCTCTGGCCAAATATCCTCCAGAAGGACACATGCAGTGTGCACGCAAACACAGCTGCTTCTGCATGACTCCTTCGCACCCTTCACCCTTCAGTATCTACACACTTGCAGTACTATTAATCTCATCAGTGTGTTTGAGGGCAGGCTCACAGTCGGCTTGTGTGCATGAATGTGCCTGTGGCGACTACATTCATGCAGGGACTCTGGACAGGTGAAATACGCTGACACGGTACAATACTACGAAAACTGCTATTGAAAGTGAAGAACAAGTGGATATACTAAGCATCAGCTTCCATGTCACAACACCGCCATCAGACCTTGTGTGATGATAAGCTACTTTGCCCTCTCAGGAGACTCTTTCTGCCCCAAGCTGTTTGTCAGTACAAATTAAAGCCTGCGTCTCTGCCTGTCCAAGCTTCTGTCTGAAAGCTCTGTGTCCATTTCCGTCTAGTGTTTCTGGTTTCCCATTACTTATTGTTTTCATTCATCCAAATTTCACCACAACTGTCCATGTAAATGTCTGTCAACACCATGCATGAACAGCCATGTTCTACTAACATGCCACATAACATCAGCGCTTTTAATATGTACATAAATCTCTCTGACTCTTCTTAATCTATCACTACAACTGTTCATTCAATCCATAGCACACCTGGCAGGTGTACCGCTGGGGACAGGAGTGAATGCACCACCAAATGTGAGATTACACCCCAGCTGTTAAGCCTAAACCTAAACATGCCCTAACCCTAAAAAGAAAATGTACTTTTTTGGAAACTATACACAATTTTAAATGACTGCCAAGACATTGGAGAACAATTTAATAAAAAGAAAAATCATATTCTGATTGCGTAGGGGTCATCACCAATGACGACTTGCATTTAAGATGATTAACCTTGAACTGTGAGTGTGGTTCCCATTTGGAAAATGAAAAAAGCTCTGCGTTACGTAGAGCAGGAAACGGTTGATGGTTACTCTCACAGAACTCACTGTGAGCTGTTTTTACTAGAACTGCTGCCCAATGAAAACACTGTCCCTTGATATTAGTGTAGTTTAATGTCCAGGGTTATACTGAGCTTCCTCGAATAACATTACCAAGCAGATCCACAGGGCACTAGAAAGAAGTAAGAAAATAAGTGTTTTGTAATTTTGGTGACCTAACCCTTTAAATTGAGATTTTGTATTGCCTTCCATAAAGTCTGGGCATTCACCCAAGCACTGGAATTGCTTCAGATCGACCTTGTCTGCTAAATATGAGGCTGACTTCCAGAAAAAACCCAAAATAATATTGAAGGCAATGTCACTACTACTGCAGCTTCTTGGTGGAAAATGCTTAAAAAGTGGGCTGTCATATCCATCATTTCTCTTCCATCTCATATACTTTCTATCCTGTGATCATCATTATCTCTTCCTAGCCTCTACTCAAGTCCTACCTCTCCTTTCTCATCTCTCCTCCTTCTCATCAGCTTCATCCTCCAGGAGTTAAGTCATTACTTCATATCTTTTAGTTATCTTATTCTTCCTTCATCTTCACCTTCTGCCTTTCCTCCACTTTCCTCGTCTCTTTCACATGTTTTCTTTCCCTCTGTTCCTTCCCATTTTCCTCCCCACCTCTCTGCCCTGATCTCTTCTTCCCTCGTTTACCCCCATCTCCTTCTACTTTTGGCTATCCAGCTTTCTCTTCACCTGTCTTTACCTTTACTCCTCTCCTCTCCTCTTTTTATGACAGCTTTTATAAACACCCACTAAAAGTCTCTGTTACAGGCTGCTGTTAGAGCCGCACTGTTCAGCGTAATTCACCTTGAGTGGAAAAAGGCTTTTACTGCCTGCCATTTTGGCTCTGTGCGTGCATGAGAAGAATGTGATAGCACATTCTGGGGGAAGGCCAAACAATCTTCAGGCTCGACCAACAATGTCAGACAAAATTGACCAGGATAAGCTGGAAAAGTTACATTAGCAGAAATGAAAATTAGGTATATTAAGTAAACTGAAAAACAGCCATGTGAATAAAAGGCTACAGTTCACAGAATCTGTTTGCCTTCTTGTGGCCTCTTTGTTAAGACTATACAGGGAACCCTCGCCATAACGCGCTTCACCTTCACCGCAGATTTTTTTAGTGCCATTTTTTATGCTTTTTTTTTTGTTTAAAGCGTACAGTATGAACGCGCATTGTGTTCTGCATCCTGATTGGCTGTCAATCTCTACTACAGCGGAGTGGAGTCAGCACGAAGGGGCGCAGTCAGAGGAACTCTGAAATACCCGTGAGTCACAATGTGTCCAACCTCGTTGGTTGATTATTAAAATGATTATTTTACAGTATTTCTTCAAACTAACTAGAAAACGCTTTTATTTATTTTATTAACCTATTGCTTGGGCCTGAAAACAGGTTTTGATCTTTGGTTTGTTCTGTATAATAATTAAATATTAAATAATAATAAAAAAGCTGACACACTCCGCAGGTTATTTTTGGAACGTAACCCCCACAACAATCATGGCCGGCCGTGCTGCTTTTCGCTATAACGTCAGTGAGTAAGCATTTTTCTACTTCAGTCTGCAGGGTTCCAGCTTGCAGTTGATCACCTGGCGCTGCGCCTGGCAGAGGTACTGTTGCGCCACGCTGAGAATTTCAGCAGTTAGCTACCGGAGCAGACCGCCATCATCACTAACAATAGCGCCATTCTCACACGGCCTGTGAATTCTGTGCACAAAAAGTTTTGTATACAAGATTTATGAATAAAATCATGTGTCAATGAAATATTTTGCAATATTTTATGTTTTTGCCCCCGAGTTGCATCAGAGTTTAAGTCTACACTGTCAGTCCACTGTTTGTATCTGCTGTCAGATTGGTGGGTGTTAAGCATCCACATCTATTTATTATGGAGAAGGCTGAAAAACTTTGTGTAAGGAGTCTTTTATGGGTTGATGAGTTAGTGTAACTAATTTCTGACTATTGGCAGTGATATTGAGGCGAGTTGTTGAGCATATTCTGAGTTTTTCTGTTTGTAGGAGCTGCTGTTTTTTGCTGCTGTTAGCCAGTGTTGCTGAAGCTTTCTTTGAAGTGCATCTAAGGCCCAGTTTACACGATGTTTCCAGTGGAAGCGGTGTCATTTTGAATTTGTCGTTTCTGAAAAGTGATGCGTTTATGCGGAGACGTTTCAAAAACGATCTGTGTACACGAAAACGCAAAATGCTTAAAACACTGCAGTTACTATTACCAAGCCACAAATTGGCGGTGTGGATATACAGCAGGAGCCGCAACCATAGTGTGCACGTGCGAGTGCCCTCATTTCCAAAAAGCATCATTTTCGTCTGTTTACACGGAGTGTTTCAGAAATGCTCCACTCTCAAAAAGTATCATTTTCACTCCATTCTTGTGTAAATGGGAGTCCTAAACGCATCAAAATGTAGCCTTTTTTTTTTTTATTTTGAAACGGCCTAATGTTTTCAGATTCAGGCAATTTTTTAATAAACTCTCATATGATTTGAGAATGTAATCAAGCTGCTTATCAGAGGAAAAGTGGAGGTGGTGTTGTAGCATCATGCTCTGGGGCTGTTTTGCTACCAGTGGTACAGGTACTGCAAAAAGTGAATGCAATTATAAAGACGCAGGACTCGAAATTCTTCAACTTAACCTCAAATCAACAACTAGATGGTTTTAACTAGGACAATGATTGTATCAGCTTTCCTGTGCTGATACTCGGCGTTAACTTCAGCTGATTCTGACGCGTGCTCCACAGCTGTGTACTCACACATTGACGACTTCGATCATCTTTGTCTTCACTTATTTTATTATTTGTGATCGACAACGTGTAGTTCTCGTCTGTATTGTTCGACAGTATATGCAGCCTAACATAGACAGTGCAAATACTGACATACCTGTTTGACACAGATAGCACGGTCAAAAACTGTTGAGCCTCCACCACTGACGCGTCCCAATGAGCGAACCCTTTCCCCTATAAATATAATGGCTCGTCAAATAAGTGCCCCCTAGCGTCCAAACACATAATAGAAAGAAAGAAAAGAGCTAAAATGGCTCTTACAATGATCCTAAATACACATCAAAACTGATTTTGCAATGGATAAAGTAGGTTAACATTAACCTTCTGAAATGGCCTTCTCAAAGCCCCGGCCTAAAACGTATTGAAAATCTGTGGACTACACTTAAAAGCCATGTCCATAAAACAACTCATTTAAATTAACTCTAACACTTCTGTCAAGGAGAGCGGTCAAATATAAAGCCAGGATTATACCAGAAGCTTGTTGATGGCTACCAAAAGCATCTGGTTGAGGAAGAACTTGCTAAGGAACATTTAACCAAATATCAGTGAGGATGTATGTATATATTTAAGCCTGTCTGTATACCTCTGACCCAGTGTGGACTAGAAAAGATCCCAAATAAATTAAAACTCACCCAATTCTTGTTTTAAAAGTAATTAAAGATGTACGCTTTGCAATCATTTCATGCTGTAAAAAGAACATTTCAAAAAAGTAATTAAAAGTCCCAAATTACCCTGCTTATTTGTCATATGATGTGCTATATATATAGTGGGTCAGTGGTTCGATTCCTGGCTACTCCAGGCTGCATGCCAATGTATCCTTGGGCAAGATACTTAACCCCAAGTTGCTCTCCGATGCCAGCGTTGGAGTGTGAATGTGTATGAATGTTAGCTAATGAAAGCACTTAGCTTAATTACATATGGAAGTGAATGGGTGAATGCAAACATGTTGTATAAGCCTTTGAGTGCTCGAGAAGAGTAGAGAAGCGCTAAATAAGAACTAGTCCATTTATATATACAGTTTACAAACACTCATCATGAGCATAAATGTCATGGATGTTGAATACAGCAATAATTTTCTTAACCCCTACATTCCCCGTGGAGTCTTATGTTGAGCGTACTGTTGATTCATGTTCATCCATTTCGCTGTTTACACCACTGCTCTGTTTAGCTGTCTTAAAAACTACTTTACAGAACTTACTGAATAAACTCAGCATTCTGCAAAAGCAAGTCTTGGCTCAAGTCAGCCAGCTGAACAAGTATTTAAAGCTCAAACACCCCCAAGGGCTTCAGCCTTAAGTCCTTGTCTTCAGTGTAAAACAGAGTTTTTCTAAGGATTAGGGGTGGGAAGACTCCAAACTAATGTCAGATTAGTTTGGTGGGATTACTGACATTGCAAGTTTGTTGAAGATGTATCATAATTTGCATTTTTAATGCTTTTCAGCTAGGCGGTAAATGTCCATTTAGTCTGGTCTTGGCTTGTGAAATGAAAAGATGATGGATGCAAGTTGAAGCACACATTTGTTTATATATTTACATTAGTTTTGTATTCTGAGACGTACTAACATAATAGTGCTTTGTTTCAAAGTAATCACCCAGATGAGCTGAAACTGAAATACCCTGTTTAGGAAAGTGCGCATGGTGTCTGCGGGATGGGTGGATGAGAATGAAAGAATACCTGGCTGACTAACAATGGATAAACTAAGGCTTCAATAAACAAGGCTTCAATCCCCCTTGGCTTACTCTGTAGACCATGTGTTTGATGGAGCTGGAAGCTGCGGCTCCATTGTCCTGCTGCTTTAAAAAGCGCTTGCACATGTGTGTGTGTGTCTGAGTGTGTACATGCACGTGAGCCCCTCAGGACCAAATGAGAGTGCCTGTCACTGGAAGGCAGCCAGAACTAGCGCACAAGACACACACACACACACACACACAATGTGTATATGTCCAACTTATTGTCCATCATCTGAACCTTCGGAGCTGTCAGTTTTCTCTTCTCAGAAATAAATTTTGGTTGGTTTAGGTGTTTGTTCAATATCACATTACCTCTCTTTGCCCAATCAGGGTTACATGTACGTATTTGTGTACAGTACGTGTAACCGTCCCTGCTTTATTAATGTGTGACAGTAATGACTTTAAGAAGGCACTTAACCAGATTTACTTTGTACCTCCACCAAGTAGGAGGAGTGGTCAGAGTCACTGCAGCAGGCACTGAGACACTTTGACTTTGCCTTTCTACAATATGCAAAGCAAATTTTAGAAATTAAGCAACTACATATGAAGTCCACACCAAGGCTTGACTGGGCTGTGACTCAAGGGGGTTATGAATATACATATTAATTGAACAATCAAGGTGGGAGAAAAAAGTGAAATCAGAGGAAATTGTCACGAGGAAGCACAAAGAGAACAGGAGAGGTCCAAGAGTAGAAACAAACCAGACAGGCAGAACGAGAGCGGGGAGCTTCTCACAGACAGCCAGGTAGATAGAAAAATTAAACTGGAAGGTGACTTACATCTATATCGAGAGTTTTACTTTTTAATATTGAAAATGAGTTTTAAAAAAATGGGGAAAAGCCATGTCAGTGACGGCCAGAGGAGGGGTACACGAGGTCAGCAGCAAAGAAAAACACACAAAAAACATGGAGGATGAACAGGAGGACAGTGATGCTATAAAAAAAAAACCCTGTGGAGCCGGAGTGCAAAGTAGGCAGACGGAGCTCCTCTTGTTGAACTCCAACATGTAGTGCCAGCTAGAAACCAGAAGCATCCAAAAGTGAAGGTGAAAACCCTGAAACTGGGCCATGTCACCAAAGGTTTCAAGTTATAAGCAACACAGTAGTTCACAGTTCGCTCAGACCCACACTTCCCAATCATTCAGTGGTGTTTTTTCTATTTTTAGACAAAAGTGGCAAAATAAGAAATACTTGAACAGAATGTATACTGGAGATGGATACATTTTTTTTCATGAAGAAATCAGGAGGAATAAACCGCTTCCTTTAAATTTAAATAATTATTTTTCTTAAATAAATTCTTTAATCTTTACTAGTTTATTGATCTTTATACACTTTTCAAAATATTTTTTTTTCATTTTGTTGTTGAGTTTGCTGCCGAATGGTCAGTTGTTGATCAGATGTTAGTGAAACTTGTACACAATAATCACCTATTGAATCTTTGTCCCATCAGTCCTTTTACAGGCACTAACCTCTGTGTGTTACGGATCATGGCCTGGATGAGTTACCATAATCTGCTCCTGTTAAGTTGCTGTAAGTTAATCTTTTTGAGGCAAAGACTTTGAATAATTATTTAAAGTAAAGCCAAATTGTGAAATTGTCCAGTGGCATTTTTCTTTGTCTTCTATCAAAAGCAGCATTTTCAGACAGAAGATGCCCATTGCTTGCTTGTTCAGTGCATTAACATTATCTGAAAGCAACATTTTCAAGAGTGTCTCAAGGACTTTATCCAAACTTCCTATAGGAAATAGACTCATCCTTTATATGTTCTTTAAAAAATACAAACTTAAAAAAGAACTGATGCTCTTTGATGAAGCCAGATGTGGGAAGGAATGTCGCTGTGTTATTATTCAGCTTGCTTTAACAGTCTTGAATTCAGCGTCTACCTCTGCTTGTTTGATAGTGCTCTGGAGTCGGACTGCTACAAGAAAGTTTTGCATCTCTTTGTGGCAACTGAACAAAATGTACACAAACTTAATTCACAAGCAAAGCAGTCCGAAGACCCTTTTTTTGGTGAACTGAGATTACATCTTATCTGAGGGGTAATGGTGTGGGATATGTGTGTGTGTGTGGGCTATGTCACACTGTGTTCGGGGGTGTGCATGTGCCAGTGCTTCACTCTGGGTTTGAAGTTTCTCTGTTGAATTTTCCAAACTTCCAGAGCTTTTCCCCAGACATCAGAAATTCAAAGAGGAGCTCTTTGATAGAACTAAAGCCTTCAGAAATGTCTTCAGGGAATGATTGTGAACTGTGCGCTTATGTGTGTGTGTGAGACAGAGAGAGGGGGAAATAAAGTGAAAAGAAGTTCCCTTGGTATCAAACACTTCTGCGAGTGGCACAGTTCATGGAGATATGATGATGTATTCATTTGATAAGGATGCCTGCTGAAGGCAGATCCAGAGTTACTTTAAATTCACTTCTTTATATGTGCAAGGGGATGCATCAGGATGCCAAAGGATGGAGGAAGTGGTTAAAAAAAAAAGAAAAAAAAGAAAAGTGACATTGGTTTAGTTCACAGTTACAAAGAAGGAGGGAATCGCTGCCCGATATGATGGATGATCCAACAGGTGCTCTTCAGTGAGACAGGTAGGTGTATAAAAAACAAGAAAAAACCCAGGAAGTCTTAACAGCTTCAAGCATAGCCATAGAAAACAACTAAGGCATAAAGCCAAAGAGATTAGAAGGTTGGAGGGGTGCTGGTGGAGGGAATCATTCTGATGCTTACACACAGTCTGACCCATTTGCATACACATAGAGATGTTCACACATGTTTTGATATGCCAATAAACTGCTTGGTTACGGATAGACCTGAAAAACTAGGTTAGGTTTTGAAAGAGTTGGTTTGGGTTCAAATATGTCACACATGTTGATATGGCCACATTCTTGGTTGCCATGGTGACTCCTTGGTTTAGCAAAGAGAAGCATAACTGCACAACATATACTCCCTGTTGAAATAAATTACTTATAAATTTGTGAACGCTAGCAGGAAAAATGTGACAGTTGGTCAATGAACACAAAAAAAATCACATTCACATTTTGTTATGATCTGTTATAATCTACTGCAGTATTTTGCTGTGACATCCTTCTTCCTGTTTTTCCTCTCTACTTTCAAATTATTTCCTCATCTCACACAAAGCATCTCAAATGTGTTTGAAATGTGCTTTTCAAGGACACTTTCATTGCCTTGAAAAAGTCCAGGGTCTTGCTAAAATGCATTTGAATGTAGTTCTTTTCACAATGTCTGTGTAATGTGTAATATGGATTGTGTTAATATTGTCATGATGATTCTAATAAAATTCCTAATCTCAAGCACCTATTGTGCTCAGGGTCTCTGTCCTGTCCTTGAACTGTGACTCTTTTAGGAAACAGAACAAAGGCAACTGCTGTATTTTTTGT
Organism: Bujurquina vittata; assembly: GCA_015106715.1. Taxonomy (NCBI): domain Eukaryota; kingdom Metazoa; phylum Chordata; class Actinopteri; order Cichliformes; family Cichlidae; genus Bujurquina; species Bujurquina vittata. The sequence continues at coordinate 56,042 of VUQK01028303.1, read as the reverse complement.
ACATTACAAAATAACACTTAAAATGATTCATGCATGCCATTGTGATGTCATTTGTCTCTTTCCATCATAACTTTTCTAAGCATTAAATTCCTCTTTAGTTTTCAAAGAAGCTGCAGCAAAAAGTTTATGAAAACATTTAATTCCCCCAGAACTTTGAAAATACCAAATTTTCCTCTGATGACTGTATTATTTCTGTCCCCATTTCCCCCCTGTCATCAGTTCAAGCCAGGACAAATGTGTGTGTGTGTGTGTGTGTGGGGGGGGGGGGGTTTGTTGTTTTGTTTTGGGTTTTTTCATGTGATTCGCATTTTAGCTCAGACCCAGTGATGAACTCCAGTGCAGACAGAAGCTGTGAGGACAGGATGTGACAGCGCAGAGATGGAGTAAAGACTGCAGCATTCTAATGCTGAATGAACAAAAAAAAAAAGGGGGGGGGGGAAAATACAAACTTTCCTCTGTAACAGCTTCTTTCCATCTGTTTGCAGCAAACGTTTGAAATACCACCACAAGTGAAATAAAGATTACAAAGAAGTCATTATAAAGGTTTCCAAACTTCACAATGACGCTCCGATTATTATTAAGCATTACGTAATGTTTGACAGGTTTTATATTAACATGATGTAAAAGAATATACTTGATAATAGGAAATGTACAATCTGATGGCTAAAGGAAGTGCACAGTATTTCATTGTGCTCACCACTGACTGAAGCATAGTTTAGTTAATAATTTTATAAAGCCCATCAAGGGGCTTTATAATGTAAGGTAAAGCCCATACAATAATTACAGATAAAACCCAGAAGTCCAAACAACCCCATAGTGTATGAGCAAGCACTTGGCGACAGTGGGAAAGATAAACTCCCTTTTAACAGGAAGAAACCTCCAGCAGAACCAGGCTCAGGGAGGGGCAGTCATCTGCTGCGACTGGTTAGGGCTGAAGGGAGAGAGAGGACAAAAGACATGCTGTGGAAGAGAGCTAGAGATTAATAATATCTATATAAACAGAGTAAAAGAGGTGGATGCAAAGAAATACTCGATGCATCATAGGAACCAATCAAACACATTTCTAGTCAGTGCAGTGATAACGGTTTAAATCAGGTCATGTTATATGAGTAGTATGTGCAACTACAGTAGAAATCACCTGAGTCAAAGTTGCACAAAGCAATTTTTTGATCTAGACAGATAATTCCATTAACAATCATCATCTAAATGAGATCATACAAGTCAGATTTTTGCCTACCTCGGATGAAGAATGTGGTCCCAATGTAATATATTTCCAATTAAATGTGATCACATAAGTCGGATGAGTTTAGTACTAAAGGCCTCCTCAGCTCCCACCACACCTACAGTACACACAGTAACAATGTCTGGAGATCATGAGTGTCTACACAGTCACAGCACTGGCTGCACTGAGGGAATCAGTGTAAGCTACAAACTCACACTTACGCAGTGATGTAAGTAGCTAGTAACGTGTTACTTAGTAACATGTTGACATGTTACTATTTATATATATATATATATATATATATATATGCATGAATTGAATTACCTATCAGATGCAATTAATCAATTAATTGTGTTCTTCAAGTAATCTTCTCTCATTTATTGAGTAAAAGTAAGATGACATGTCAAACTAAGAACCTAAGTAAAACATGACAACTGTGCATGTTCGAAATGACTAACTGCAGAAAAAAAGAAATTGTTGAAAAGTTTGATTTACATTTCTATGTTCAAATCTGGACTCAACCGTCTCAAATTATTCAAAGAATAATTGAATTCAGAGAATTCAAAGAATTTAAATCTGAATTCAGAAATAAAACGGAATGGAATTGAATTTAAATGCAAAGCAAGAGGATGGTCCATCAGTTGGTGAAAAAAAAATGTCCTCACATTGTTAGCCTTGGCTAACCAAAAAGATGGCCTACATTTATTTGACATAAAATTGTAAAATAATATAGGAAGACAACTTTGGATGCTGCTTCCTGTTGTGGTTTCCATGTCATTAGGCCGTATTGTGAAAACTATGATTTGATGTTTGTTGTTTTGGTTGTGTTTGCATGAAAGTGTTGGTGGGGTTGTGTGCACGTGCATAGAATGATTATTAAGAAAGGTTCTATGACTTGATTTAACCCATTTGTATCTAAAACTGCTTGACACTCTGTGTCTGTTATTTGAAATCTGCAGCCTGCTTACTGCACACTCACGCACACACACACGCACACACACACACACACACACACACGAGGACCGGCAGCATGGATTTGCTCTGTTGCTCTGGTCCTGTTGATTTGTGTTGTGTTGATTTTGTAAGTCAGAAGAGATGTTAATTTGATTTAGCCACTGGCTTTTGTAGCATCAGCGGAACGGCATCGGAAGCAAGGTGGCATCAGTCTTTATCTTAACAACAAATTAGATATCCAGTTGATATTATGGCTATTGCTGCAGCTCTCTGTGTCTCTTTTCCTTCACCTGTGTCCCTCCCATTCTAGATCTTTCTAAGACATAAGACTGTCTTTATTTCTCTTGGGTCATCTTGTCTCCTAGCCTTTTATTCCTCTGCCTTATTCTTTTCAAAGCTTCAGGCTGGATCTCTCTCTCTCTCTCTCTCTCTCACACACACACACACACACACACACACAGAGTGAGATACGCACACATCTCTGTTAGAGCAAACATTTCATCTTTCTGCTGATTCTGTTCACAGAGAAAGTGACAGGTCCTGCAACTTTCCGCACTGTATCATTTTGTGAATTCGTTCCTAACTTCTCAACCTGTGGCTCACTCTCGCTTTGAATCTCTTTCCAACACTCACGTGGTTCAGTGGCCTCATACTGGAAACACTTTGTATTTGAGTTTCACTTTCAACCTTCGGTTCAGATTATTCTCTCTACCTTTACTCGCTCACTCATTTCCCATCTCTTTGCTCTGTGTGGGGCACCTGCAGGTTTTATAACTTTGTAAAGAGGTTTTTCGAGCATTGCTGGCAATTTAGAACCAATTTAAAGAAACAAAATACTCACTGAAAGGTTAAGGATAATTCTAAACTATAATTTGCCAGTGTGAAAAACAAAACAGGACATGAAATCCAATTTTAGAGCTAAACACAATGGAAATAATAAAAAATCCCCCCATTTCCAATATGCCAACATTCAATTCAGTTTAATTAACCTTGGGATCATACTGTTTTCTCACCAGATGAAAAATACTCAGCCCGTATTTTAACTTGAAGCTGCAGTAATTCATATTTTTGATCAATCAAAGGGGTCTTATCACCAGACTCTGAAGCTTCTCGGAGTTATGAGGTGTATTTAAGCACCCTTTAGCTCACTGCTTTGGTTTTCCAGCCTGAAACTTTGCTATTATGCTCACATCTCTAAATGCAGGCACATATTTTCAAGAAAAGCTTAGATAAACCCACATATGCAGCCTCTTGGAAGCTACAGTGTACAGTGTATACTGCCCAATTGTTGCAAAATATCAAATGCAGCAGTGCAGTCAGATGAGGTGGACCTTCAGCTGTGGGCATCCATGAGGAATAACAATGATAAGGCAGGCATTAGAACAGCACATTTATTATAAACTATTTTGGCTGATTTTGCTTTTGCCAGGTCCTTCGGACTCCACAAAGACGTTCTCTCCGGGCATAATAAGTCTTGACTTCCCGGTCAGCTGGCTGTTAGAGCAGGAACTGACATCTCTGAAAATGTTGGAACAAGTTTGCAATAAAGCAATATCTTGATAACTCTAGCAGATATTTGAAGTTTACACATCTGCATTCTGAAAACATCTTAAAAGTTTCTTTTGTAGATCGGAAACAGTAATATTCCAAACTTTTTGGCCACTCCTCTCCGCCATCACCACTTTGAGTTTTACTGCACAATGAATCATGGGACATGGAGGGCCTTGAAAGATACACTGGACGCATCCTTCAAATCTGGGGAAAAGGTTGCCCTTGTCGATTGCATTTGGAGAAGCCTTCAAATTTGGATATCTTTTGCCACCTCGCTGTGATGTAATCAGCTGTAATCAGCCTACAAATGTGGTGCAGTGATGTGAACACTGCACTGATCTGTTGTGGTAGAGAGGGAGCTGAGCGTGAAAGCAAGGCTATCAATTTACCCGTCACACTATGTCGCTACCCTCACCTATGGTCATGAGCGTTGGGCAGTGACCAACAGAATGAGATTGCGAATACAAGCGGCAGAAATGAGCTTCCTCCAAAGGGTGGCTGTCTGCGCCCTTCGAGATAGGGTGAGGAATACAGCCATATGTGAGGGTTCAAAGTAGAGTCGCTACTCCGCCACATCGAAATGAGCCAGTTGAGGTGGTTTGGGCATCTGACAAGGATGAAGCCTGGGTGCCTCTTAGGTGAGGTGTTCCAGGCGTGTCCTACTGGGAGGAGGCCCCAGGGCAGACCCTAAATAGATTAGTTCTCTCGGCTGGCCTGGGAACACCTTGGAGTCCCCCCAGATAAGCTGGAGGAGGTGGCTGGGGAGAGGGAGCTCTGGGCTTCTCTCCTTAGCCCCTGCAACCCAGCCCCGGATAAGCGGAAGAAAATGGATAGATGGATGGTTACTGTGTACCTATTCAGACTGTTATCATTTCAACCTAAAAGAAAATCTGGCATTGATTACCTATCATGTACATTAGCCTTATTAATTTTTTAAAATCCAGTAATAAAATCCAGTAATAATCCATGTCAAACATAATCAGTTGTCTCAATATTTAATGTTTATAATTCTTAAAATAAGAGCAGTGAACAGGGATAAGTCCAAAGTGGACGGTCTGCCTCTGTACCTCAAGTTGATGCCATTCATGAATTTCAGACAAATATCCTTCAAAATGAAATAAACCCATTTAATGCATGTTTGATATGAATTACTTAGAATGAGGACATCCATTTTCAATATGCACAAGTAAAGCACAGTCTGTTATCAATCAACTTTTAGGAAGTTTGAGAGGAAGCTTGAGATGCTGCCTTTTTGGTTGATTGCATCCTTATTACCATGCAAAGGCACCAGTTCAGCCTTGTCCCTTCCATCTGCATCACCTCATCCAATTTGGGGATCATGATGAAATCTTACAAAACCAGTGCCAAGCTGCACCAGGCACCTGCACTTTTGTGTTCACCAAGCTGCTGATAACACTTAGTATTCCACACAGGTTTCAGAGTTAGAGACGTCAAATCATTATAATGGCTGTGTGAGGACAGAGTGACCTGTTCCTCATATGTGAGTACCAGGTGTTCCGTTTGCTGCAAATCTCTGGTGTCTCTTAAAAAAAAAAAACATTTCCAGCAGGACTCCTCAGTGAGTATCATATTGAGGAATGATCAGTTACACTCAATTTGCTAAAGGAAGAAATGCTTCAGTCAGAAGGATTTGTCTTGACCTTTAAACATAGTTTTAAGAATAAGAATAACTGTTGATCCCAGAGGGAAATTCATATGTCTGACAGCTCATCTGCTATTTGTATGAGAACTGAAAGGCTTGATGGCTGTGGGTACAAATGATTTCCTGTATCTCTCCATTTTACAACAGAGAGAGGAGTCTTCAAGTTCCATAAAGATTATAAAGTTCAGAGTTTCTAACATCTGTGCATTTTTCCACCACCTCTCCCAGTATGTCCATTCTGTTTCCAGTTGCATAGCCACTAATTTTTCTAGTCTCCTTGCATGCCTGTTTCTGACTGCAGCAGAGAACAGCACACTTGCCTGCACAGAATGATCGAACATCTTCAGTATTTTAGTGCAGATGTCAAGAGAGTTTAGTTTTTTAACAAAAAGAGACGCTCTGCCCCTTTTTGAATGGCTCACCTGTATTTAGGGACCAGCATAGTTTGTTATCCCAGTGTAAACCTAGATGTTTCTATTTTGTTACCATCTCTGTGTCGACTGGACAACTTTCACAGGATGTAGAGAGGGCCTTAATCTTCGGAAATCAATTATCATTTCCTTTCTCTAAGAGGTGTTCAATATGAGGTGGTTTTTGTGACTCCAGTCGCTGAAGGCTTTAACAAGATCCCTGTATTCAGATTCCTGTCCATTCCTGCAGATTCATGCAGTGTCATCTGTCATCTGGATGTGGCAGGACCAAGGTTATTATTGTTAATGTAAGCGAACAGAATAATGAAGACTGAAATTGCAAAAACGCTTTCGTTAACTGAAATAAATGAAAACATCATTAAAAGGAAAAGATTTTTAACTAAGAGTCCCATATGGGGTTTCTTTGAGTACGATAGCACAGATAGAAGAAGTGTCTTGTTGTGGATGATGAAAAAATGTGCTGAACACTTCTCAGGCTAAAAAATTACCAACATCTCCACCTGAGAAGCGCACACAAGGCGGCCGACAGGTCGGGTCCACAAAGCTCGCAACTTTGTGATTAACCCTTTCAGCACTGCCGAGTCTTCTTGTGCATTTTGGGCTACTGTTCGCCACAGTGTTTGAATTCATCAGTGAGAGAATAATCAGGAATAATAATCAAAGCATCAATATAAGGACTCAAAAATGTCAGCAAATTCCTGGAGGGAGATTGCTGAAACTATCAGAATGGACGCAAGGAAATGAACAAAGTGAAAATACAGGAACAAATGTGTTTGCAGCCAAAAAGCTGAGCACAAAGAGTGAAGACCAAGGAGGTCTTTGTGGTCAAAAGGAATAAAACATGGGCATACAACCACAAGGTAATTAACACACATAATCCAGCTGCATAAGCATAAATGCAGCAATGACGTCGGCCACAGGCGTAGCTGGTGTAAAGACCCTGCAAGTCTAACTGCCGAGCATCTAACCAAGCTAGCTCTCTGAGCCGCTCCAACCAGCTTCATGTGGTGAGAACATCAGGATGCGGCTGGATTTGAGCTTTGATTCCTTCAATGGAATTCACTTTGTTTTTATCAAACATTCATGTTACACACCACATGTTGGTGCTGTTAATCTACTGCACTGACACTGAAGTTTATGTAGAGTTTATTGTAGAGGTTTTTTTTTATTTTAGAGTTTGTTTCTCCCTGTTGATGTTCATGTGTGTCTTTAATATTTGCATATTTAGCACATAATTCTGCTGCCTTGTTAACAGTTGGTTGTTGAATACAACTTTTTAAATGTTATCTTTTGTTGACTTCCTGTTACACAAAAGTCACTCTTGCACCCGACAAACTATGAAAAACTAAAACTAATGAAAACTAAACTAAAAACAAAGCATTAAACCAAAAATAAAAACTAATAATAAAAATGATCTAAACCTCTCTGAAAACTAATCAAAACTAGATGAAGTAGAGATAAAGACAAAGATAAAATGAATTAAAAATAAACTATCACATAAAATCCAAAATTAGTATAAACCTGAGCTGGACTGTATACAACGTGAAAAAGAATGAAGCCAGAACAGTCCCCTGTGGAGCCCCCGTGCTGCTCATTAACGTGCCAGAATGACAAACTTTGGCCTTTCTGTCAAGTAGTTTGTGGTCCAGGAAACAAAGGAAGAATCGACACCCATCTTTATGACCTTGTCTTTGAGTATATTTGGTTTGATGGTACTGAAAGCACTTGAAAAATCAAAGAACAGAATTCTTACATAAGCGTCATATTCCTCCAGATGAGCAGTGAAGTATGCGGAGGACAGCATCATTTACTCTGATGTGCTGTTTGTATGCAAACTGCAAGGGATCAAGTTTGTATTTGACCTCAGGTCTCAGTAGGCATAGAAATGAGCTATTCCAATGTTTTCATGATGTGCGATGTAAGGGCCACTGCTCTGTAGTCATTTAGTTAATTTTTTGGTGCAGGTACAATACAGGATGTTTTCCACAGTGCCAGCACCGCCCCAGGAAATAAATAAAATATGTGTTAATTGTTAATAACAGTTTATGATAATAATTAATTAAATTTAATTCCACCAATAGGCATGGAAATGAAGTTTTAAGATGAATTTGTATAAAATTGCTCCAAATTTACATTTGTTGAACTGGAACAGAGAGTGTATCAATGTGAATACAGCATCTATACAGCCATCAGAGATCTCCAAATGCATATTAGTGGTTTCTTACTTTCTTATGAGTTCACACATTTTTGGATTGCATTATCGTTTTGATCATTTTTTTCAACAACAAAGCATATTAACTAGATCTTTAAGATAAACAAGCAAAATGAACAACAAACTGCTCCTCGCAGTCCACACAAGGGTATCGAACATCTCAGAAAACAAATTGTACAAATTCAATCATGCAAAGCCAGAAAAAAAATATGAAGCTAAAAATGAGGTTAATACTAACATACAGCAGTGGTTTATAAAGCAGTTCAGTCTTTCCCCCTGCGGAAGCCTAAAAGCATTCATGCAGAAGTTCACTAATGGCACCAAATAATGTTCTAGTCAGTTTTAAGTTTGCTATGTTCTGCAGACTTCTGGCAAAGACACACACTCTGAAGAGCTCTTAAGAGCCTGACTATTAATCTAAGTGTGTGTGCATGTGTGTGGATTTTGTTAAGTGGTTCTATCAATCTTCATTGAGCACTTTCGAAAGGCAAAACTGAGCCTACCTTGCTTTATCAGCTACACATATGACCATCTGTCCCTGTCAGAGACAGTGTGAGGTAGAGAGACACAGAGTGTGGTTGTGTTTGAGTGAAAATGCATCTTTGTCTGTGTGCGCGAGAGTTTAGTTAAGGCCAGAAGAGAGTGCCAGCTTAATTGGCCTTGGCTTGGCAGGAGACGCGCTGGGGGAGTTGGTTGTGTGTTGGTGTGCACGCATATATGTGTATGCAGAGTAATTATGAAGACTGGCATTGGTCCTTAGTAGGAAGCATGATGAAAAAGACCCCATTTACACCCCTTCATCCTTCTCCTTCATCTCTATTAAATCCAAATGTTCTGTTTATCAGGAGGTGATCAGTCCAGCGTAGCTCAAAGACTACAACCAACCATTAAAACAACTACTGGCCTCTTTTTTTTTGGACAGCAGATAGTTTATTTTTCAGCCTTTTTTGCTTGTGACACTGAATAATATAAATGAAAATGATTAAAACAAAACTACCATCAATGGAATATAGCAGGTCACAAAGTTTATAAGAAGTACTTTCTGTTTTACTGGCGTAAAAGAATGAGGACTGTTTTACTTTGTAGGGACCATTTGGTTTAGAGAATTAACTGTGTTAACTACAACACCTTTTCTATTTTAAAGCTCTTTTTGATAAACACTGACCTAGATGAAAAATTGTCCAGGATACAAGAATTGTGATTTGTAAAATATTTCTTTGGTTGAATGTTTTAATGGTTTTACATATTAAGGTAGCCTGGAACCAGATTCTGACGTGACAGCTGCAATTTATTAAACTGTGAAAAATGTGCAGTGTGTAGGTGCCTGTACTCAAAGACTGTCTGGAGCCCAGCGGATGCGACTGTCCTTAACGGGTCTGAAAGTTACTCATCATTGTTGTGAATAACACATTCACAAGGCCTAGCCAGGGTGTTCAGTAACAGGCATGTTTGCTCATTCCATTATTGTGTCAAGAGCTGGTTATGCCACTGCCACTCAGACCTGTGGTCGCTCTCAGCACTGCAAAACAATGAGTAAAAAATCCCTTGTTGTTCCATAAAGCATATTTACCAAATCCAACAACTATAGCAGGGATGTCTGTGAAACTGTTGACTGGGCACCGTTATGAGCACAGAAAGCCAGTGGCTCCAGCTTTACATAGACCGCACCCATGGTTCATCACATTATCTAGTTAACACAAACATTACAGTCATGCAGCTTATACTGTACTAGTGAGTAATCTGTTAATTGTGACACAGTGAATGTTAGCGCTAGCTGCATCAAGGCGCTAAGAACACAATGTCAGTGTAAAAATAAAAACAGTAAAGATTTGCCGGGTTTTTGCTATGTGGTTTTCATACTGTAATTTTTTTT
>VUQK01028303.1:31374-46116 GCA_015106715.1 Bujurquina vittata | reverse complement strand
GGTTTTTTTGTATGTGCTTTTAATGCCGTAATTTTTTTTTTTTTTTTTAAAGTTGACATTACTTGCATTAACAAGCTTTAGAGGGGAAAGTACTTTTTTAAAATGCTGCTTTGGTAGGTTTCAAAATGCAAACTTTGTTAAAAATGAGTGGGATGGATGAATTTACTAAAATATATATGGTGTTACATACTGCAGTGTTGAGCTGCAGAGATTCCAGTGACTTCATCGGATGTTAACACTGATCTCATTGAAATTCAGTACGTGGTGAAAGGCCTCTTGAAAGTGAAAGTCTGGTTAAAGTAATTTATCCTCAGATTCATTAATAATATATAGTGTATTTATAGATTTTAGGATGAGATAAATGGTATCAGACCCCGAGACTCTTGGGAACTCAGTTCTTAAAATCCATGTGTCTGTCTCTGGCTTTTTTTTTTCTGAGAATTGCATTGGCCCATCATTTTTTTATTAGGGGGACTCTAAAATGAAAGGCAGAGACAGCAGCTATTTTACAGTCCCTGGTGCTGTGATCTTTCTGTCCAAATGGGCTGTTTTCGTCAGTGGGCCGTGAGAGGGGATTTTCAGCTGTGTTGGGAGGCAGTGTGCTGTGACTGATTCAAATACACAGCGGACATCTGCACTGGTCCTGACACAAACACTCACGGCAGGAGATGAAGCTGGTGTGTGCTGAGTGTCCCCAGCCTACACAGGGGAGGTAGAGAAAATATATTTGGCTGGGTGACATATGCTATCACCCCGCCTTTCGCTCTCTATCACATATACAAACACACACACACACACATACATACATACTGCAGCAGCAGGAGCTTTTGTTCTATGACCTCAAACATTGCAAGTTCAGTTTACACCACAGGTACAGTCCTGTTCCACATTACAGACAACATGTGTATCCATGTTATTAAAAAAGATATGCAGGAAAAAGTCGCAGAGCGTGGAGGTTTGTCTACAGCAGGTGATGGGGCTGCAACAATCTGTCAAAGTTATATATAATTGTGTTATTTTGAACTATATGATTGGAACACAGTGCATGACTGATCCTAGACCTTACATACTTCATGTTCCTATGGCTAACACTTCAAAACAGACATATTTCTGATCTTTCTTTAGATATGTTTTTTGAGTATAATTTTTGAGCATAATTTGCTTTGTCTGAGTGGTCATGTGTCGCCTCATCAATGTGCTGTAAATAAGTGACTACCTTGTCTGTTAAAGTGAGGGATGGCAATAAGCTTGATGTGGAATTTGACCAAACATATTTAATGTCTGATTTTAAGCTCCTGCTATTCACTCTTTCTTCCTTTCTGAGCTTCTTTGGGAACTCATTTGACAATTTTGTTCAAGCATAAGAAATGTGGAAATTTTTGTTAAGAATAGATGTGGCTATACATGTGGCTGAGATCAGAAAACGTAAATGTCCTTAGTGATGTTTCTCCATTGCCTCTGGTTTGCTGCACATGAACTTCACAAAGTTTCTAGTGTTAGCTGAAACGCTTGTCTGGTATCCATGCCATTAGGCATCTGTGTTGGCAATCACAGTGCTAAGCTAGGCTAAACACAGCTTACAAATCTGATCGCAAAAGGTTTAAGATCTGTTCTTCTGGAATATGAAAATAAAAAGCCTTATCTCATTTAAATGTGGCCAGTCTCCTCATGAAGTTCCTCATGTTGATCATGTCTGGAAGACTTCCAGGCCTTCACAGGGATGAGCACCATGAATTCATCAACCAAGGTAAGACTGTTTATGTGGATGTGATGTCCTGAAGTTCCCGAGGGAGAACATTCAGTGGAAACTACCTTGACCATGACATCATTGTGCCGTAACTAGTGATGGAACTCGATTAAAAATTTTAATCGAGTTATTATAGGGTCTGTAATTAATTAATATCAATTAATCGCAAACAAATAATCAACAATTGTCAATTAAAAAAATCCTTTTGTTACTAAAATTTTGAATGAATAGACATAAGTGTGCTTAAGAACAAACATTATTGCTTTTTGGGGGAAAAAAACAATTGTTATTTAAAAAAACAGATTGGGCAAAGTGCTATTATAGTTACTTGAAGTCCTTCAGATTTCAAGTACTGTATTTCAGGAACTGAAATACAGTTTAACTTATTTGAAAAATAAAAAAATAAACATAAACAGCACACTAGACAATAATGAAAACCCCATTATATTAATTTAGGACAGTAACCCCTCTTTGAACATGTGGGAGGAAACCCACGCAGACACAGGGAGAACATGCAAAGTCTACATAGAGAAAGGCCCGGGCCAAGGCGGAATCGGACCCAGGCCATTCAGATGTTAATCTGGGAGGCAGCAGTGCTAACCTTAGAGCTAACCACCACGCCACCGTGCTGCATAACTGTCCTCCGGGAATTCCGGTTTCCTCCCACATTTGTAGCTTCAGCTGCTGTATACAACAGTAGTCTTTTCAAAAGTCCCATCAGAAAGTTAGAAGCAAAAGTTGTTCCTCAGTGGACCAATAGAAGCGGCTTCATCGCACATTGTTGTTGTTTGCGGGTGCGTTGTTGACGCTTGTGCATCCGATTTACAGTCGTGCTAGAAGAAGAAGAACACGGCAATACAAAGGTTCCGGCTGCGAAATTAAAAAAATGTATTTAATTGTGATAAAAAAATGTACGCATTAAAATCGTTGTAATTAATTAATCAAAATTAACGCGTTAAAGTCCCGGCCCTAGCCGTAACACCTACACTGAAAATGCAAGAGTTGCTTGTCCACACCAAACATACCTTTGCTTACCACCCACCCCACTCACCAGCTTTCCCTCTCAGCAACTTTGTCTACTTCCTGAAGAATAAAGTCAAGTTGAAGGATTGACACCAGCTAACATCACAGTCAAAAGTACAAATGGAGTGAACAGGACACTACGAGCTAAAAATGGTGGTCTGGAGGTGCATGAGAAGATGGTCTTGAACAGAGGAAAAAGGTAAGGTTTTCTCTTTTTTTTATCGACATATCCTATCTGCTTCTCTTCTCTACAGGGGAAATAGAGCCTGGTTTGTTGCATTTCAGAGTAACTCCATATCTATTGACTGAGGAGGAAATGGCCCTAAGTGGGCTTTCTTTACACTCAGTGGGGAGAATTCATTCTCCAGAACTCCAACCTCAAAGCAAGAGGAAATCATTTCTCCCTCCAGTGTGTGAACTGATAGTAGAAGAAACAGACAGAAGAAATATTGTATATTCCTGGTTAATTTTTAATGCTGTCAGTTTAACTACTATAAACCTGAGAGTGCCTGTGGGTCTTCACTGCAAAGCGCTATAGTCGTGCTTTATGAACTATGCTATAACCTGATGGGGAGGTATTTTAGAGGGCAAAGGTCATACACCATCATCTCACACTTCCTTGTCTTGTTTTTTCGAATAATTTATGATCTAAAATAATATGGTTGTATTTACTTTACTAAATGTATCCACAAAACCATAAAACTGCTGTTGCATATAATCATAGTTGTTGATTTTAACATATAAAGTGCTGGGACTGTTTGAGCGACAGTCTCCTGAGGTTGCCCAGGTTAGCCTGTGAACCACGGAAACAAGTTAAAGCTACACCAGTGTTAGAGGGACAATTGGATGAGTCACAGTTGGCATCACATACTTACGCACCAATTTCAACCTGTCACAGTCTCTACAAACACCGGCCACAAGCACAACAGGGGGGGTTCATTGCTAGGTACACAGAGAGATGACACACCTGCCCTGTGTTGTGTACACTCTGTTGGCCAGCAGATTGAAGCAGCCTTTCCACCTGGCAGGAACATGTGTCTTGCATTCAGATGGAGTCTAACAATAAGAACACACAGTTAGAGTTCTGCCGGGATCCAGCATTCATATCTTTTGAACTAAATAAAAAAATGGGCCGTTATTATACAGCCTGCTGGATCCTAAACAGATTTCCAGGTTAAATCCTGTCATGCTGTTCCATGTTTAATGCAGTTCGGCTGAAACGCAAATGCATAAAAACTCTTTTCTCAATAATTTGTGTTCATGTTGATGAAAATCTGCCCTTGGGATTATTAAAGTGTATATTTTTCTTGTGAAAAAAGCTGAGGCATGTTGCTCTTACACTTTGCCTCTGTGGTCACCGCCTTACATACGTGTCATTTACTGCGGCATATAAGTGGCAGGGTCATCTGCAGCCCTTCTTCTGCAGCTGCTCAGGATACTTTGAATATGAGTCACCAATGTTTTGGCAGCATTCAGAAGCCAACACACATCACTAGGCTGAAAGACAAAAATGGACCCGATGTGCAAAAATACACCTCAGGTCGCAGCCACATGGATGGCATGAGTGAAACACAGCCCATTGGACAGCCTGATTAAACACTAAATCTGAGGGTATTGGTTCCATCAGACACACACCAAAGTGACAAGTGAAGACGTCCCTGAACACTCTGTGATCCCTTTAGTACTATTTATAGAAAAGTAAGAGCTACAATGTCACTGCTCAGGCTGTCATTTACTGCACTCCTATATTATAATGCTGAGGATTTCACCGTTTTGATTGAGGGTCAGACGGGAGAAGCACACATTGAGCACTTACCACAGAAATTATTATCGTAAACACAGTCCACTGTCTTTTAACCACTAGCAAGGTGTCAATTATGTGTCTCGACACCAGCTGTATTAATATTAGGATGGCATAAACAGAGTTGAAGTGTTTGCCCAGTGATATCTTAAGCATAAAAATTGATCATCTAAATTTCCGGCATCTTACAGCTTCAGGCTTCCTTACGATCTGAACTGTTGGGTCATGGATGTTGGTTGGAGTCTCCGCATGCTTGTTCATACTGCAGGTGAGTGCCTCCATCTCTTTGTCATTTTCCTCAAGTTTTTGTAGTTTGGCGTGGGGCACCGCCCTGCTCGGGGTGGCTGCACTCTGGGTGTGGTTGGTCTACAACACACTTACACGTCAGATCCACCCATCTGGAAGTGTTTTTAATGTTAGGGTTGATCAAGAGATCAGCAAACAATGTTTCTGATGGGCAGCACATACTGCCTGCATAGAAATTAACCAAAAGCACCGATTGTACAGACCAGATGGGCAATATTTAGACAGTCAAGTACATACACCAGCTGGGTTGTTAGTATTCACAGGCGATACTGTGACCTGTCGTAACAGGAACAGGACAGATATTACTAACAATGGCTCTGTTCTTTTCAGGCATCCCAGTACACTTTGACAGGAGGATAGTGAGCCAGCATGCACAATACTGGATTCATTATTATACTGCATAATGACGTGATCTAATATATATGTGGTAATATATAGTAGGGATGGGTTAATACCAGCATTTAGGTGCAATACTGATATTCATAAGCTGCCTGAGTCTCTGCCAATACCAATACCAACAACAATAAGTGGTGTCTAACAACTAAGGTTTTAACAATGCATCTGTCTGGACAAATGTCTGAGCTTCTGAGCCAGATGACAGTTGTATAACCAACCATGGCAACATTTTCCAGGCATCATCTGTGTTGACCTAATGGTAGAGGTAGTTGGATCAGCAGGGTAGCAGACCTGTAAAAAAATCCCATGGCATCCCAGGTAAAAGGGATGCTGGAGCTTCTGCTACCACTGACTACTGGATCCTCAATTAACATTAGTTGTGGCACTCTCAAGCTGTAAATAAACACACTGAACATGAATCTGTGAGTCTGCATTGTGAGTCCATCTGAAATCCCAGCCCTGACACAGAAATGGGGTCTGATGTAAAAACTCTGCCCATTCAAAGCATGTGGAGCTACCTGCTCCAGTGACACCTTGTGAATAAGGGAGCGTCTCAAAGCAGGATTTTCTTCACTGTCTAGATAATATAACAATATGAAAACTACATTCCCACGCATTAATAGGATAAGAAGAAGTTATTTTATTGCACTGAAACAGGACAGTGCTGTGTCCTACACCACAGCAGGAGTATATATTTAAAACAGTATGCATGGCTTTTTTTGACATGCCTTGTAGTGCCCCACGGTCTGTTAATCTCAATTTTCATGCCTGCCAGATCTAACAAAACACTGCATGCTGTGGAGCCTCCGAAACTCTGTGGCTTCTTCAGACTGAAACCACAACCCTGAGCACACAGTTTAAGCATCTTGATGTCTTTCTTTTATCTTTACTGATTTATTAGATTTGAAATTGTGTATTTACTCTCCTTCAGTACACTCTGTGCTGTATTTGTTGTGTTAATTTGTGCACTGGGCGAGTGGATGTAACTTTAACTCTGCTGAATTTACTAATAAAATGGATTTGAAATGTTCTGTCAGATAAATTAGGGATGCATCATTGAGCACATTAGAAATGATCCCCTCTGGTAATGGCGTTTTGAAGGGAGCCGGTCTGAAATTCAAAATTATAATCACCCTGTTAAGAAGTCCAGTTTCATATCATCTATTATTGTAATATAGTCTAGGTTCTTGCATCTTTAACATTGCTGAAGTAACATTAAATTCTCAGCATTTCTCTAAGTAGAAAGAGGGATTAAAATAGCAGGTCATATTGGTGTTTAAGTGACAGATAAGATGTCCAGTGGCATGCAGCCAAGCCGTCACAGTTACCTAAAACCCTCTGATGCTGGGAGAAAACGTGGATAAAGGGCCAAGAGACACAAAGCAGAACAAGAGACCTCATGAAAGGTAAAGTGTAAGTATGAGAAAGGCAGGGGAGGGAGTTAAGAGAAAAAAACTGGTCTGAGGTCTGAGACAGTCACGAGACAAACAAAAAGTGAAAGAATGAGAATTACAAATAAGGAGAAAAACTTTTAGATGATGGATGCTGAGGAAAAGCAAGAACTAGAGCCACTGAGAGAATGTCTGTTTTATCTAATAAAACAAGCAAATGGGAAACAGAGTTTGAGCAGAAGATGAGAGGGGAAAAAAGACAAAGTAAACCGGCACAGGTTGTTCGCACGGAGCAGTATTGAGAGAGAAACAAAGAATGATAGGAAGCACATCTCGCCTGACTGTACGGTCCATTGGCTGACTGCTGCTGACAGGAGGAAGGGAAAAGGAGGACAGGATTTTCCACTCTCTGAGAAACAACAGATACATAAAAGTAAATTAATAACGCGATGGGCCATCTGTTCTTTTTGTGACCTTTTGTCCCTGTGTAAGGGATTTGAAGCTTCACTCAGGTGCAGTTTTATGTTGCCCCCTGCTGTAATAGTGGTGCCTATCACTGGCCTTGTTTCTGCTGTGATTAAAATCGTTTTTCCTCCCAAAATCTCCTCCCAGGGCTTTTGATTCAAGGACTGTGACCCCTAAACAGGTCATGGTCCAGTCCCACACCACCCCACGGTCCCCTTCACGGTCTGTGGTCATCTCCACTTATTCCAAAGTCTTCAAAACCCTAATGACCTTTGACATCACACACGCCAGTCAGAAGAACACACAAACTCACACACACAGACACACACACAGCACTATGGATTCATTTTGTCAAGGAGGCCCTCATGCCCCCTTTCCAAACTGAATTACATTCACTCACAGGTCCTTAAAAATCCCCTGCCTCTGTCCTAGATGCAATCTCATCTCCATGTACTTCTAACATGAGAGTCCCAGAAGTGAGGGCACTATGACCTTCCTCCACTGAATCTATAAGAGCTAGTGTATAATGAGATGTAATGAGATTGGATCTTGTTCTGCAGTACTGTAGGACTCACTGCAACTCATTGTGGATCAGTATGTGACAGGGAATGTGAGGTAACTAATAAAAAGTAGGCAGAAGTAAACAAGCTGTCACAGCTGTGGTGGCACCTCACTTGTAAACCTGAAGTAATGCATGTCAAGGGTTTCACTCCTAACTATAGTTGCGCAACTTTGGCATATACAAACAACAAGGTAGGTTACAAAAGCTAACATAGGCACCTTGCTACGCATAAGGTACACTACTGTGCAAAAGTCTCAAGCCACTCCTCATTTCTTTGCATATTGCTTACAAGGAGCCACACCTTCTACTTTTAAGTTTTCTGAAGGTCTTTCAAAGTTTTTCTTTGGTCATTGGCTGCTTTTTTACTCATTTTCAGTCCAGTTTTTGTGCATTATTTGTTAAGCCACTTAACCATAACAAAGGCACCTAATTTAGGGGATGAAGTAATTATAGGTTATATTTTTGGCCAATTTGTTACCAACAAAAACAAAGTGCCCAAAAACAATAATTTGTTCCTATTTCTTTAGTTCAATCTATGAAAAGTTTAAAAGATAACATAGTTTGATAGGTAAAAAAAAAGCGATTCCCAAAGAGCTATTAGCTCTAGGTTAAGCAAGACTTTTCGACTTTTCAACATAACATAGTGTATGTTAATTTTAGACAATCAAAGTCACTTGGTGAATTTGGGGATGTAGATGTATACAGTATTATCAATAGGAAAAAATAAAACAGAGTTGCAATTAAGTAGCATTACATTTTTAAATTGTAAAAACATTGCTACCTACCTCTCTTTTGAGCAACATTGATGACAAAAACATCTTGTTTGAGTAAACTTTATTTAGACTAAACCTCCTGCAATGTTCAGCATGAGATATTTGGTGCAGGACAGTTCAGGACGTGTGTTTTGTTTGGGATAGTTAGTTTCAGACATCTGGTTTGAGGACATTTTGCACTCGGTACACTCGGTTTGGGACGTTGTAGGAGGTACAGTTAGAAACTGTGGCCTTCAGTGTTGAAGGTAACAACCAACTCTAAAGTCTTGACAATGAAACTTTTCAGTGCCATAAAAGCAACACTTCAAAAAAAAAGGTCACTAAGTAATTTAGATGGTTTAAATTTTGGATAAATGACACTTAAAGCTGTTTTTATGCCGGATATTTGAATTTTTCATTCACATTTGACTTATTTGCTACAAGTGTTGTATATGAAGCGCCAAGCTTTACTCATTTTCCCCTTTGTCAAGAAGAAACACTGAGAACAGAATTTTTAAAAGAAGTCATTCTGTGCTGTACAGTATTAAGTACACAAAGTACTACTCTTGACCGTGTGCAGCCAAAGAGAGTTTTCAGATAATGAGTTTTAAATCTCATCAGAAACTTTCTGGAATGAAAATGTGATACTTTGTCCTGGCAGATGGGTTTTCTGAATGTTGACAGCTATTCCAAATCACACAGATCAAATCCCTAGATTACTTCATCTATCAATTCTTTCATTTTCTATCTTTCACTCGGGCAATCAGTCTCTTGATTTGCTTACAGCTTCCAAAATTAGGTGATCTTAGGGATATTATTCCAATACTTTCCCAGATGCCTGCATATATGTCTTTGTGCTGTTATGTGTCTGAGCCCAGGTTCTGCTTTTCCTTTTTCCCCAGGCGAACAGCTGGCTTCTCACTAACTGTCCTTTGTTTTTCTTTTTTCATGCCACATTTGCCACCTGCATTGACCGAGTTACATCCCTGCCAGCAGGTTTGGGGGTTGATTAAAAAAGGTGTGCCGTATGGTGTGAATGACTGGTGAAATCCACTGGTACTGGTGTAAACAGGTGGTTGTGTAATAGTAATAATCCTGGTAGGGAATCACACATTTTTCCCTGAAAACAAACAAAACATTTGTAAGACAAGACAGTTTTAGAAACACTGGGATTGATTTATTATACCAGCCGAGAGATTGAATTGTAAGAAGGGTGAATCCATGAGAACAAGCAAACTCAAATACTGGCTAAAACAGAACATGGCAACACATATCCATGAACTACTAATGATCTAGGTTTATTCTTATGGTAAGAAAAAGTGTGGTAACAGTGTGTGTGGAATGTAAGTGGATGTAAGAGATAGCTGGGGTTAATCAAAATGAAAGCTGTTATTTCTTCATGGATTTCATTCAAGGAGACCAGCTTGAATTGCAGCAAAGAAGTGTGAATGATACAGAGAAGAGAATGGTAAATGGACTAGCTCTTATATAGCGCTTTTCTACTCTGACTCAGCACTCAAAGCGCTTATACAGCACGTTTACATTCACCCCCATTCATACAAGCACTTCCATGTGTAAGTAAGCTAAGTGCTTTTTAATTAGCTAACATTCACACTCCAACGCTTGCGTCGGAGAGCAACTTGGGGTTAAGTATCTTGCCCAAGGATACATTGGCACGCAGCCTGGAGTAGCCAGGAATTGAACCACTGACCTTCTGATCAGTGGGTGACCTGCTCTACCTCCTGAGCTACAGCCACCCCCTTTTTCTTGTACACTTCTTTGAATTTGTTTTTTACCACTTACGAGCAAGAAACCAAATATGGCACTGATTTTCTACATGAAAATGAAACATTTTGAAAACGTCACAAAAGTAATCAAGTCTGGTTATGTCCTTCAATAACACTCTAAGGCTGAATTTTTTAATGAATCTCTTGAACTCAACTTGAGGCTCTAACACACAAAAAGGTGCATAAACATATCTGATATTGTTGCTGATTTTCAGCAAACTCTCCCATCTCTAGATAGATGACGAGCCGGCTTAACAACAATAGCGGGTTCTGAGCCAATATTATGCCAGCTAATATTAGGTTTGAGTGTCCTACGAATCTCACATCCCCTCTAATAAACAGTTTGATTTCCTTCTTACGTTGTGTGAGAGTTTTTTTACTACGTGTCCAAGTCGGATGACATTAGTTAAATTAGTTAAATAGCAGCGCTGAAACAGTGACGCTTACCAATGGAAAGGTTCTGGAAAAATGGCATCCACGGAAGTGTCTCTTCTTGAACTATTTTGAAGATTGACTGACTTACCAGGTAATATTTATCAAGTATACTGCTCCAGCTCAGAAGTTGCTATTCATACAAAGACAGAATACAGTTGAGTCTTTACAGGTATTTGGGCTTAGCAACAGTGTGGACAAATTTCAACTTTGGCCTGAAGAGGATGACATGATGACAAAAGTGAATAGTTATCAAAGCTATTCTAGAAAATCATGGACCAACCACATGCCATCACTCCACAGCTACACCAAAAGGCAAGACTAGAACTGTCCAGCCATGATTTGGTCCTTCACTCTTTGTATATTCAGGAACTTTTTAGCGAACTGTTCATCTTTTCTAAATATTTTTGTGCATTTTACAACTGGTTAGTCGACAGATGCAGATGGTATGCTTGGGGAGAGTGGGAAGATATGGAAGTCAGGTACCCACCAGATATAAATCAGACTGCGTCTCAACCCACTAGGACACTCAAGTGTATCTTCCAAAAGAAAAAAAAATATTTCTGTTGTATCTTTAAGTTTTTGTACTTCCACTGAATACCCTCCCACAATCTTTTTTGTCTTCTCCTCTCACCCCTCTTTCCTAACTTTCCTCTTTTTCCCCTCACTTTTGCACGGTGTTGTGAATGTTCTATAGAGTTGCAGAGTCTTCTGCTAAGCTCTCCATAAACCCTGGGAACAGGCGATAAGGAGGAGGAAGATCCCTCCTTTAGGTCTTTTCTCTCATACTCATCTCAAACCCTATGAGCTCCCTCTTTGCTCAGGTGCTGAGTTTCTTAAGCTTTTCTTTTGCACTCTTTCTTCCTCTATCTAATTTTTACAAATTTTCCTAAAGTGTGCCGAATTTCTCTTGCACGTTTCCTCTAACTTTGATTCCCCGTCTCTTCATATCCGTGTTGTCTTTTTTTCTCTCTCCCTCCTTGCCACATCCATCTTTTTGCTCTTGTCTGTTTTGCTCTCTGTTCATCTCCCTCCTCACTCTGTCTTTCTCTCTGATCAATGCATTGCTCCTATGCTGTAAGCTGTGTGATGCTTCAAAAGAGTAACCGCAGCTGTACTTTTCTCCCAATGGCGACATCCCTCTTGCTAGCAATGCTACAGCGAAGAGCTCAGTAAGAGTGGGGGAGACGAGACAGGGGTGAGCAAAGAGATGAGAAGGAAGATGAAAAGACAAAGGGATGGGCAGAGAAAGCTCTGAAAGATATAAAGGGAGAGGAAATCCAAAATAACAGTGAAAAGTATTAGAAATTCTCTCTTGTGATGATGTATTTGAGGATCACAGCAGGAGTGGTGCTCAAATGTCAGATAGAGTTGTCTTTCCCTCTGTGAAAAAGGGAACTGAATAAATCAGAATTGGTCTTTAATGAGGGGGCATGTGAAGTTCAACATGATGCAATCACAACATTATATATCTTAGAGGTGTATTTTGTCATGAGCAGTGCTGTGAAAATGTATTTGCCCCGTTCCCGATTTCTTAGTTCTTTTTGCAAATTTATCACACTTAAATGTTTCAGATAATCAAGCAAATTTTAATGTTAGGTGAAGATAACATGAGTAAATACTAAATGCAGCTTTTACATTATCATTTCATTTATTATGTTGTTGTTGGGTTTTTTTTAAAAAAAGCTATCTAAACCAACCTGGCCCTGGTAATCGCCCCCTCTTGTTAAATCATGAATTAACTGTGATAAATCACATTTTTTGGAAAGCTGAGTTCAGTTTTACTACACACACCCAGGCCTGATTCCTGACAGACCTGTTGAAAATAAAAAATAACTTAAATAGAACCAGTGGGACAAAGTGAAGCAGGCTGAAAGATCTCAAAAAGCAACACATCATGTCACCATCTAAAGAAAAAGCTGAGAAACAAAGTCACGGACATCTCTGAGTCTGGAAAGGGTTACAAAGCTATTTCTAAGGCTTTGGGGCCATCTTACCATGGGAGAGCCATGATCTACAAATGGGGAAAACTTGGATCTTGGAACAGTGGTGAACCTTCCCAGGAGTGGCCGGCCTACCAAAATTACTCCAAGAAAGCATCGAGAACTCATTCAGGAGGTCCCAAATCAACAGAGAACAACAACTGAAGAACTGCAGGCAACACTTATCTCAGTTAGGTTCAGTTAAGGTCATGATTCAGCAATAAGAAATAGACTGGGCAAAAATGGCATCCAATGCAAACCACTGCTGACCAAATAGAACAAAAATGCTCGTCTCACATTTGCCAAAAAAACAACTTAAGGATCCTCAAGGGTTTTGGTAAAATATTCTGTGGACTAATGGGACAAAAGGTTTGAGTCCCGTTACATCTGGCATAAAATTAACAGCATTTATTTAAAAGAACTTCGTACCAACTGTCAAACATGTTGGTGGTAGTCTGATGGTCTGGGGCTGCTTTGCTGCTTCAGGACATCTTGCTGTAATTGATGGAACCATGAATTCTGTTCTCTACCAGAAAATCCTGAAGGAGAATGTCCGAATATCAGTTCATGTCCTGAAGCTCAAGTGAATTTGGGTTAATCAGCAGGACAATTATTGGAAAAACACCAGCAAGTCCACTTCTGGCTGAAGGTTTTGGAGTGGCCTAATCAAAGTCTGGATTTTAAGCCAATTGAGATGCTTTGGCATGACCTTGATGCTGGAAAACCCTCCAGTGTGGCTGAATTAAAGAAGACAGTGATGAGAAAGACTCTTGATTGCAGTTTCTTGCTGCCAAAGGTGGCACAACCAGTAATTAGGTTTAGGGGACAATTACTTTTTCACATAGTCCCAGATAGGTTTGGATAGCATTTTTCTGCTAATAAATCAAATCATCATTTAAAAACTGCATTTTGTATTTACTTTAATTATCTTGGTACAATATTAAAATGTGTCAAAATTTTAATGTGAGCTAAAATATTTAAGTGTGGCAAATATGCAAAAAATAAAATAAAAATCAGGAAAAGGGCAAATACTTGCTAAATACTAAATTTTCACCTTCCTTAAGTAGGTGAGGTGTGACAGTACACAGAACTTGTGATTTGGATCACGATTCAGATAAAAAAACAACAACAAAAAGCTCTTATCTTTTTAATTGCTATATTTTAGTACAAAGCCTTTTTGAGCCACTCTGCTTCACTTGACTTATAAACCTTTTATTGCTTACCAGAGCTTTTTTTTCTTTTTTTCAGAAAGATTTACATGCATACGTATAACAAACAAAAACTGAACAACAAAATGTTGAAAACAGCAAAATTTTATTGCTATATTTAATAACTTAAAGCAACAGAAATCAAAATTATGCTTAACTGGCATATTTTGTGTACATCGCTTTAGTCAGATCTGTTGTTTTTAAATATGCTTTATGAATAAAGTTGGAGGGGACTCAACTTAAAGCTGCGTGTCCATTATATTTATATTATGAAGTTACCCACCCTTGATTTTGATAAACCTTAACTAAAAAAATGTAATTTGATTACCAGAAGATATGGTTTAAAGAAAGCTATTATTTTAAAAAACAAAATGTGTCATTAGCACCAATTCTGACAGTAATGGTTAATGCACTAAATGTACCATTTTAACTCTACCTCGGAAATGTAATAAAATACCAGGATTGATTGCAGGAAATGTGTTTAACAATCCCAAAACAAAACCTTTAAATGTCTTGAACTTGCTATTTTCATGTTAAAACTATGAGGTAAGGAAGAAACACTGAAAATCTATTAAACTTGCATAGCCTCTGGTGCATGCTTCCTCTGTACCCAGGCCCAGAAGTTTGAATTAAGAACAGGAAATGTAAAATAAGCCTGCTTAATCTCTTCAAGTTCCTATATCTGTGCCTGAGCATTTAGAATCTAATATGTCCCCTGCCTCTCTTAGAGTTGCGCTTTAAAGCAGCTCTCCAAAGTTTGACACTGGGAGGTTTAACCATGACTGTGAGAGCCATGTTGTTCTTCCCCAAAGCCGTGCTGCTGTGAGGTGAGTGTCATAGACAGAATTGTTCATTAGTAAGCAAGTCGGTGACTACACACCAAAGGATTA
>VUQK01028303.1:3076-27728 GCA_015106715.1 Bujurquina vittata | reverse complement strand
CCCCCCCCCACCTGAGTGCTGCCACCCCCCACCCTCCAATAACTCAACACTCAATAGATCACATTTATTCTTTAACATTTTACAAAGTCATGTTCCGTTTAGGCAAACCACTTCTCAGGTTCTTTGAGACCTAAGAACTGACACTACTATTATTAGCAGTAAGTCAAATCAATCTTTTAAATCACTGATCCAATAAATCATTGATGATTTAAAAGAGTTCTCCTCAAAGCACAGCAGAAATGCTGCGTGTCACCCATTATTACAGGATGGCAGCACTTATCCAGTGATGGTGAACATCTGTGATTGGTTGGACTGCAGAGAGAAACCATTAGCAGAGTCGGAAAGCGTGGCTTGGTTGTCTGAAAAGCAGTGTTTAGATTTCCGTCTGTGAAGAATTAATTTTCTAAAGTTGCAAAGTGGAAATTACAAAAGGCAAAATTCATCTCACCTCACCTATAATCTCTGTACTTGTTTTTGATAGACTTATTTTTGCTGTAGTTTTTCATCAACAGAGCCCAAATAAAAACAAATATAAATCCAGCTTTGATGCTGTTGTGATGGTTTTCTTTGTGAAAAAGCATTTCTGCTTCAAAACAAGATTTCAAAGATAGAGTAGCTGCGTGGTCTAAGGTGTTAGCTTTAAGTTCCAGTCTCTAAGGAGGTGTGGGTTCAAATCCCACTATTGCTCTAGTCTTCAAAGTAAAACGTGATACAGGTGGGTTTTTGCTGTTGTAACCAGCAACTTCATTCCTGCAGGAACTAGATTTCACTACAAAGAATAAAACACAATAAAATAAAGTTTTTGATGTATAAACTGTAATTTAACAAGGCAGCATTTTGCCTTAAATCCTCATCCGGTAAACCTCACAGCTGGAAGGGGAAAACTCATGCTCAGCGCAGCCACGCAACTCTGCCAGTTTGACATCTTTACGTTAAAAATCATGAAAAATTATATCTTTTTTAAAAAAAAAATTTGCTGTTGTTGATAATTTTGGAAGCATAAGTAAAAACGAAACATTTTGGACTTTAGATTTTCACATGCTGGGTCACACATTGAATTTACTTTCCAGAAAAAAATGAGCTCCCTTTATATAAAGTGTTTGTTTATTTCTAAAAATAAATAAAAAATAAATGAAAATGGTCATAGTTGTTCCTTGGAGGAGCAATTGAAGCTAACAGCTGCTCTGTGCACACAGGAAGATATCAGGGCAAGAAGGTGGACAAACCCAGTGGTTGCAAATGCTATGACTGATGTTTGCTTTCCACTACATGCCTGAGCACAACTCATAGTAACAAAACAATAAAAATGAGAGGAGAGTTGTTTAAAAAAGGGAATTTTCCATTTGGATCAAGTTTTTTTGTGCCTGCAAGAGCTTTCATTTGAACTACAAATCTGTGATCACCTATGGGTAATGTTACCACCCAAGACTTTATAGCCAGTAAGCACAGGGACCCCCATATCCTTTGCAGACACAGACATCTGAGGCGCACCTCCGCTCTTTTTCCTCCTCGTCTCCCTGGTGGTTATCTCCTCCCCCACATTCATCTTCCCATCCTTCTCAAGGCCTTTCCCTCTAGACTCTTTTTTTTTTATTTCTCTCTTTTCCAAACTCTCTCAGGCTGCATGAGCTGGACATTGAAGACCACCTCTCCTCCCACACAGGCACACCTTTACTCGGAGCCCACGCACACACAGAGCACGACTCCCTTTCAAGTCTTCTTTTGTATAACAGGAGTGCATTAATATGAATGCGTGTCTCATTATGCCACAATCAAGGTGCACATTCAAAGTTATCTGCCTGCCACTCAAAAGGAATACATGAAAAACTATCTGCTTAACACTGAACAAGGAAAAATGATCTTAAGTATGGAGGCAAAGGCTACAAGGAAAAAAGAAAGACAAACAAACTGATATCTAAAACTTTCTTTTGCTTTCATTAATGAAAAATCTGAGAATAATTTATTTACTAGGATGATTTAATTTTTATTTTTTAATTCCTATCAGTGTGTGAAAAATGTATAAAGCATATCCAGTAGCATGTGTTAGTGTGCTACATTATACATTATGCACTCACCAGGCAGTTCATCTTTTCCTTCAGAACTATAAGGTGTGTTATCCTGCTGGAAGCAGCCATCAGAAGATGACTACACTGTCTTTAGAATGGGATTTATATGGTTAGCAACAATACTCAGGAAGGCTGTAGCATGCAAACAACGCTCAGTTGGTACTAAGAGCCCCAAAGTGTGCCAAAATAATATATCCCCCACATCAGTGGGTGGCTGTAGCTCAGGAGGTAGAGCAGGTCACCCACTGATCTCAAGGTTGGTGGTTCGATTCCTGGCTATTCCAGGCTGCATACCACTGTATCCTTGGACAAGATACTTAACCCCAAGTTGCTCTCTGACGCAAGCGTTGGAGTGTGAATGTGTGTGAACGTTAGCTAATTAAAGCGCTTAGTTACATATGGAAGTGCTCGGACGGAGTAGAAAAGCGCTATATAAGAGCTACTCCATTTACCATCATTACACCACAATAAGGAGTCTGTTGATGTAAGGTGGGCTGGATCCATGCTCCCATGTTATTTGAGCCAAAATCTGACCCTGTCCTAGCATTACAACAGAAATCAAGACTCATCAGGCCAGGTAGCTTCTTTCCAATCTTCTATTGCCCAATTTTGGTGAGCCCGCCCAAATTGTAGCCTCAGTTTCTGGTTCTTGTGTGTGGTCTTCTGCTGCTGGAGTCCATCTTCTCCAATATTGCGCATTCAGAGATGGTTATTTGATGTTATTTAAGTTACTGTTTCTTTCTTGTAAACAGTCTGGCCATTCTCCTCTGGCATCAACAAGGCATTTTCACCTAGAGGACTGCTGCTCACTGGATAGCTTCTCCTTTTCTCTGTAAACCCTTGAGATAGTTGTGTGAGAAAATCCCTGAAATACTCAGACCAACCTGTTTGGCACAGACAGCAACGCGGTGTTTAGAACCACTTAAATCATCTTTCTTCCCTTTTCTGATGCTCAGTTTAAACAACAGCAGGTCACAGTGACCACGTCTAAATGTACTGACTATTAGATTAGATATTTGTGTCACCGCAATATACAGTACAACATTTGCATTACTGCAGATGCTGCACTGGTCTGTGAATCTCCTGCTCTCTCCTTCCCTTACTAGTGAACAAGATCCCAAGGTAGTTAAACTCCTGCACCTGGGGAAGCAGTTCATTCCCTCACCCTGCAAGCTGCAAGCTAGAGATCATCACTCAATGAAGCCAACAGATCCACGTCATTGGCAAAATGCAGACGATGACAAGATCCTGAAACCACCTTCTGTGCTGAGAAACTTGACAGAGGGCAGCTCCGGCAGAGTCCCACACCCACCAGGAAAAGATCTGACCAAGCCCCCAGTACAATTGCATAGGGTTGGGCGACCTGCAACAATGTGCCAAATGCCATAATACTGCACTTTTGAAGCTACTCTAAAAAATCTGAAAATTTCACCACACTGTACACAGTCTACTATTATGTTTCTAAAAAGCTCAGTACATGGCCCAGAAAGTAGTTCTTATTAATGACACCTCCTCCTTGGGCGAGCTATTTAGATATACACTGTGTAGCTAAGTTACAGGTAGCTGGATAACTGCCTTAAAAAGACAGAATTAGTTACACAACTTTGCTTTGTACAAACATGTAGTGCAATGCATTAAAGAACAGCAGTGCACCAGCTGCTCTCAGGTGCACATGCACAACTGATTTGTTGTATATTTCTAAGGCTATGTAACTACAGTGCCAAATATGCATACATTAGTAAGAGCATGCGATCTATGGACCGACTTCATAACAGCATCAAAAGTCTTCCCTCTACTGAGCTTCATCCCCATTTCTGCCTGTCTGAAAATCTTTGTCAACCTCTACATATTCATCACATCTCATCTCTATGTCTTCTGTGTTTCATATTCTTCCCACATGGGATGTCGCCCCACCTCACCCTTCCTTAAGTCTTTCCATATTAAGAAGGGAAAGATTATGTATGGAGACCCTTTTTTATTTAGTTATTTATTTTTGTACTTGGCTGCAAACATGTTTTTTAATGCTGTATGGTTAGACATTTGGGAGTCTGTGGGAACTGACTCTCTTTTAAAGCTGACCTCAATTGGCCATTAGGGAAACTAACATGTTGGGGGGGCTTTAACTTAAACAGACTAAGTTGCAACGGTTAAACCAAGAGCACCATAATAGCAACTGACGGACGTTAGAGTGATATAACTTAAATATGACTCGGCCAAAAGTTGATAGAAATTCATCCACATAACAATATGATAAAAAAGGTGGCGACACTTTGTAGAAGAAGATCCTAATGAAGGATGACATAACAAGAAAAGAACTGGACCAAGAATGGGCCCATGTGGCACAACTAAGGTCAAGAGAGCAGGGGAGGGTAAAAACTCAGCGAGTGCACTGCAGAAGATTGTGAAGAAAGCCTGAACGCTGGTGCTACGGGCTTTTATAAAAAAGCATAATTAATTGTTTAGGTTGACTGAGCGCCTGCTGTTCTGCTGTTTTCCTGTCACGCCCTGTTCAGCATTTGCACTCATACACTGTACGCCTGACAGCACACCACCACAGTCTGCTACACTCTGCCTTCAGTTCATTCCCTTCTTTAGTGCATATTTTCTCCAGCTGGTGCAAAAGCCCAGCCTGGCAAATTTCCACTCGTGTGTTCATCTCTCTTACCTGAAGATGACCAGTGCAACCTGCACAATATGCTCCCTGTTAAAACACGTAATGAGGGTGGTTCTGCAACGAAACGTGCGGGGATAATTGCTTCGATTGGAAGCACTCTGCGTCATTAATTACAAGTTGAGGAATGATCAGACCATTGGTTCCAATTTGTCTTCCTGGTTTTGAGGTAATGAGCCTCTTTCTTTATATTGCTCAATTTACGAGTCGCACACATACTGTACACACGCACACAAATAAACATGAAACACACACACACACCATTAAGTTAATTAACTAATACATCTTTTCAGAGTCTAGTTGTATCTATCACAGTGGATATACTGTAAAGTTACTCACAGGAGGCAACAGACAATGACCGGCAACAAAAAAGACTTTCCAACAAACTTATCTTGTTTCTAAGGGGAGCAGAGGAGGAGGAGGAGGAGTCTGAGGGAATGAGAGAAAATGAGACAGTGGAAACGGGCTGAACCGAGCTGCCATAGACTATTATGTCTGCAGCGGAAGTTGCAAATCCCAGCTGCTACAGTGGAATGAGACAGATGGGCACAATGCAGAGGTACGGTTGGTAAATGTGTGTGTTCTGGAATAAAGAGAGTTTCAGAAAGAGAACTGTGCTGATTGCAGGAATGGAGCCTTGGCTGGGGCTGTTCATGATCAATAAACTCATGGCAAGTCAGCTCAATCAATCACCTGGACAAAAAAAAAAAGTTAAGACCAGAGGGAATTATAAAAGTGAGAGACGGGGAGCAAGAGGCATAATAGAAGGAAATACAAAAAAAAAGGAAGCTGGAACAAAAGGAGGTAAAAGAAGCTGACTTTTGCTACGAGCCCACAGAAGCCTGTTCTGCCCAACCACATCAGCACAACACTTAGACCCACCACAAGATTAAAAGAAAATCATGGCTGTATAATACTTTGCAAGTAAATTTAAAAAAAATACCTAGACAGTAAAAACAATTTTTTGAAAAACAAACTTGTGTTCACATACTGTAGAAGCTTATTAAGTATGTTGCATTGCAGCATTTAAATTACAGCGAGAGAGTTTGAAACAAACTTCAGCTGTTACCACAGTGCGTGCTATGCAAATATGAAGGCAACATACCAGCTTAAACTGGACTATGGACATGATGAACTAACAAATAACTCATTATGACAGAGCAAAGAGAATATTTTAGCTACTGTAACATCCACACTTTTCTATGGAAAACCTGGAACTTCCCAGAGAAGCCCATTCTGGATGCAATAACATTAATAGACACGTAATGACAAAAAAATCTATTATGAACTTTCCAAAAGGGAAACAAGACCAACTAACGTTTACTGTATGTGATTTAATTACTTGGGGTTTGCAGTGCTGCTTCACTAACTTAAGTTGAATAAATATAAGCACTCTTTGCCCACACCTATTTGAAGCACAATTTAAAAAACACACACACAAAACAATAAAAATAACAATGGGACTGATTAAATTTAGTTGTCATCAATATGCTGTGTTTTGATTTGTTCAACTCTACCTGCAGACAAACTGAGAACTACTGCTACAAACTATAACAGTAGCTCCTGTATGCATATTCCACCTCCCAGATAGAATGATTGCGCAGGCATCTGACCCTTGAACCCAGATATTTTTAGAAAAGCAGACTCGCACTCACACTCACACTGCATAAATGGTCAGGAACTGCTTGCCAGACTCTGTCATGCATGACCAGCCCACTTTTTGTTCAGGTCTGCTTGAGGTCCTGTGGGAACCCACAAACAGGAAGATGAAACCTGTGGAAAATCCACTTGCCTTTACAAGTTCGTTCTGACAGTCGTCTCAAGCTAAAAGAGGTGAAAAATTTGAGCTGAGTTTGACTTTTGTCAAACATCATGGGGACGGCAGTCCTTCAAAGCTCCCAGGACAAGGATGAGGACTTTTTTGTCTGTGGGGAGACATTCAGCTCATCATTGCCTGAGGGAAAAATGAGCCTGTGACTCTTTTGTCCGCAAAAACGGCATCGCTCATGGATGTTTAGTCCTCTTACCTCATTTCTGTGGCTATGTGGTGACAGATTTCTGCCTTAAGTCTGAGAATTTTAAATTCAACAAAGACAAGGTAACCTGGGAGAAATATGATCTGGCTTCCTCCCTGTTAGTAGTCTCATTGCAGCATTTTGAGTGAACTGAATGCTTTTCAGGGAGCTTTCAGTGACGTGACAATAAAGAAATGCAGTGTATAAGTTTTCAGCAGAATGTTCCTAAACAAAAGCCTTGCTTCATGTAAACAGGAATTTTTGAGCTTTGCTGTATCTCTCGGAGCAGGCATTTCTTCATTTTCCCCTTTCTGTAATAACACTGCACGGAGGAACTAGTTGTTCATGTTTGCACTCATGAATGTCGCTTGATTATTTCTGATAGAGGAGAAAGGATCTGAACATGGCAGTTACTGGAAGTAAGCAGTGGCCTTTTGAATGATGCCCTGCTTGAAAAAGCTTGCTGCTTCTAGCACTGTCTCTCAGTTTTTCTCTGAAAAGAAGGTGCTCTGAGTTTTGGCACAAATATACATTCCTCTAATTTGTTCCCACAGTCTTCTATTGATGAAAAACGGGGGGAAGAATTAAACACTCATGTGAAGGTAAAAACTAAAGTTATTTCTGGCATAGTACAGTATTGTGCTTGGTATCAAGGACACCTCTGGGAACATTGTGTTTCGCTCACAATGCATCAATTTTGAATAGTCTCGTCATCAATAGAAACCCAGGCAAAAGACTGGCTGTTGAATTCAAGGACTTTCCCCCTGCTGCAGCACCAGCGGAGGAGGTGCCGAAGCTACAAAAGTGCTACTTTGCTGTTGGAGACGGAGCATATTTATTGACTCTAAAAACAACTATAAAGCACAGCACTGCTGCGTTCCTTTAGACCATTTTGCAACAACACGAGGCAGTAAAATCAAGAGCATCCGCTTTTATTTAGTGAAACGTGAGACCACAGCGGTGCTGCCACTGGTGCCAGAGTCAGTTGGATGATTTCTGTCCTCCTCCCACACAGAGGAGGGAGACAGCAGGTGTTTGTGGGCTTTGGAGGCAAAGTTGCTGATGTACTCTTGTGTCAGCAGAGACAAGTATACCGCAAGTTTATGAGTATGTTTCCATACATATTAATGCCCGACATGTGAATCATTCTGGTTCTGATAACATTTGAAGTGTATATTTAGTTTGGACCGTCACCTCGTCAACCACTTTGACTTTTTACCACTCGGCTCGTCAGCTTCTATAGCAACAGATTAATTTCTCTGGGTTACATGATTCCCTGGACTTTACTGCATGTACCACTCTGCCACATTTGGTTTCATAATTTACCCATATGTCACTAAAGGATGCTTAAGTCACCAGTTATTCCCTCCATCAGCAGTTTCTGTTTTCAAGATTAATCAAATTATTGTCACATTGTTCATGAAAATATATTTTACCCACCATAAACTGGGTTTTGTCTGTTGCACAGATAGCTGGCAGATGATTACCCAGCTTAGCATAAAGACTGGAAGTTGTGATAAAACAGATAATGTGGGATTTTAAATAGTAACATTCAAACATCACTTATAAGCTATTGTGTAACGTCTTGTGTGTTCAACCTCTACAAAACCAAATTCTTAAATTCATTGACAAGTAAATTTACACTCATTTCCCAAAATGTCAGCATATTCCCAGAAAAAATATATTCAGAAACCTTAAACTTTAAGTTTAAATGTCACAGAACTCAGCTATAGACTTCTAAGGATACAGTGCACCGGTGTCTCTGAAACCAGAAACGAGGACTCACTCTCCTTTGCAGAGGGAAGCATAGAACATTTGGTTATGGTTGCATGATGTCTATTTCAGACAAGTCTGTCAGATTGCATAGCACAAAAATTTAGGCCCTTAGGAGGACAAAAGAAGAATGCAAATGCAAAACTGTGGATTCAGATGTTACGCCTGATAGCCCTTTATCATTTTAAAACAGCTGACCTTGAAAAAGTTCTTCATTAATAGATTTAGTAAAAATCAAGGGAGCATAATCCCTGATGGGTGTTCAGTATGTCTTATGTGAACGGGCCTTGAAAGGTAAAACTGCCCCATGAAAAATATTAACAGCATAATTATAAAGAATATTGAATCTTCATTCTTTCTTCAGTCTGTGTGATGTTTTTCTTAATTTACACATTGTTACACATTACATTGGCTTATTTAAGCAGGCAGTAGCGAAGTCCAATATCTATTGATTACAAGTCCCAGCTGAATCCACAGAAACCACTTTAACGTCACCCAGTGGTTTCTGGAGCTCGCGGATGGCCGGAGTTGAAGGGAGAGGGTGAAGTGCTAAGTCATCTCCTAATGCTTGTTTCTTGAGGGTTATAGTTGTCACACAGACACGGGCACTAGAATTGAAACTGCAGCATAAAGCTCTTGCAGGACCTGCAGGTCATATTATTTGTCAAAAAATTGTTTTGAAAACGTTCCTAAAGACACCATTAAGATCCAATTCAGTGACTCCAAATAGATGAGGAGAGGTCGAGAAGACAGCAGTTTGCTAAATCTCCCTGTTTTCAGACACCTCATAATCAAAACGTCAATGCCCCTAAATTTAAACCTTCCTAGCATCTGAAGGAATGAAAATCCTACCTTGTGAACAGGAAAAGAAGCTACAGAGACCAAAACTGTTTTTTGAACCAGGCTCATTATTTCATCATTGAATTTGATCATTTTGACTGTGGGAACTGACTCGCATTGGGAAAGAAAGTGCAGTGTTTGGCATGTCCACACTCTTGGAGTTAACACACTGTCCAAAAACACACCCAGATTTAAGATATAACTGCAAGAACAAACTCCTTTTAGCATCAAATACTCATATATTAATTATAATGCTAATTTAGCTAACACCACTGGCTATAGAAAAGCGCCTGAGCCAGTAATTAATAGAAGAGTTAATGGACTGTAATTATTGAGCCAATTTAAAGTACATTACATGATGAAAAGGAGTTATAAAACCCTGTGAAAGTGATTCAGTTTTACTGCGTTTATAAAGAAAATTAAAGGTAATTTTACTCAAAACAGCTAACAATAATTTTCATCTTTATTCAACGTGCTTGAGAAGCTTTTTTTTTTTTTTACCAACAGCGCATTCATTGGTTTTATCTATTGCCATTTAATGTGCAGGACTTTGTCCAGACACTTCCCAATGAAGGTCTAATAGAGTGCAAGGATTCCATTGTCAGATAAAGTAAGACGGGGGTCTCGATTTTAAAGAGGCTTTTTGTGAGGCCAGATCAGTGCAGAAAGTTGCCTGATGACCCTAACTTCACCCTGGCTAAGGGTTTAAAAGTTGATTTAATGGAGGGGAAGGAAGACTGAAAAGGGATATTACAAGCAAGACATGCAATGATTCTCACACACACACACACACACACACAATAAAGAATGAAAGTCTTGTAAAGACTCGGGATCCGCAGTGATACCCATTCATCGAAGGTCAGGCCACAGTAGATATGATGTGATTAGATTGAGTATCTTATCTTGCCATGAAAATGTAAGTCTAAAGTAAACTCTTACACAATAGCCTTCCTTACACACAGATATGAAATATTCTCATGCTTTATTGTAGCAACCCACAGATGATGTCCTTTAAATACACATTATATTACAGAAACCTTCCGTACTGGAAGGTATTCAGTCCAGAGCGCTCTAGGATATGAAATTAGGATGTAATATGATTAGGGAAGGATGTTTTACAATATGATTAAATTTGATGGAGTGGGCTCAAGTTTAAAATAAAAGAAGAAGAAGAAGAGAGGGAGGGAGGAAGGGAGGGAGGGAGGAAGGGAAAAGTCTCTTTTCATCCTTACGTTTTTCTGTGCTGTGATGAGATCAGGTTATTCTATTAACGCTTTAGCGATGACAGCTTTACAATGCCGTCTGTTCAAACTCAACTGAAGGCAGGACATAAGAGTTTCAGCCTGCTGCCTACTGCTGCATCCCTGCCTGGATCGCTCTCTCAAACTCTCTCTTTCTCTCTGGTTTCTCTGGTCTCTGATTTGAATGTGGATTTGTAGGCAAGAGTAGGCAAGAGATAAGTAGACTTTTATTTGCACTCGCTCATTCACTTTGTGTGTCTCTTTCTCCTTGCATGTCTCCTCTTTCCACATTCTTGAGCTCCCATATTCTCTACAATATGAAAAATGCTCTTATTCAGCCAGCAACCTGCTGTTATATCTTCTGCTAAGTCCTTTGCCTTCACACTCCCTCGTACTGGTTTCTGATCCTCGCCTGGACTGGAAGACAGGAGATAAGAGGTAAGGCCCGACTCCTGCTGCTAGATCCCGGATCACTCGCTTCACTGGATTTCCTCCTGTTTTTCTTTCCTATACAAGAAGTATAAATAAGATGGCCATGGTGTGTCCTTACCCATATGTTCCCTTCCAGCAAGAAGTACCTTTTATTGTCCCTGTGGTCCAACAGAGACCAATTACAAGTACCTAATTACACCTAATCAGGGCTCCATCACTCACATAGAACATAAAAATTAATGCACCGATTCTTCTGGCTGTCTTTGATGAACCACCAATTCCATACAATAAAAAAGTTGCAAATGAACCTCAGGGTCAAACTCAGTTCATCGTGGAGACAACAAAAGTTATTGATTCTGAAATTACTGTGTCCAACTCCCAGCTATGTACTAACTCTGCCCCTGTGTATAATCACAGAATTACATATTACTGTGTATAATACTGCGCCCCAAACATTCTCGTGCTCAGAGAATCTCACTGCACTTACAACAGACTGCTTAGTGCGTGATGGTGCACCTTAGATACCTGTTTCTGTGTTTTCATTAACACAGGGACAACTTGGGAAACCTGGTGAAAAACATCACTTTGTTACCGAGGCTGTAATTTAAAGTAAGAGTAAGAGAAGTGAATTAAGAAATATTGCTCACCCTACTCAATTCAGTTCAATTTTATTTATACAGGGCCAAATCACAAAAAACAGTTGCCTCAAGGTGCTTTATACTGTTTGGTAAAGACCCTACAATAATTACACAGAAAACCCGAAAGTCCAAGCACTTTGTGACAGTGGGAAGGAAAAACTCCCTTTTAACAGGAACAAATGTCCAGCAGAAGCAGGCTCAGGGAGGGGCAGCCATCTGCCGTAATTGGTTGGAGCTGAGGGGAGAGCGACACACTGTGCTCACATAAATTTCCTTTCTCCAAATCCCCAGATTTACAGAGTATTTAACTCTTCATGCATGGCAGCTACATTTATTCATGTTAATGTATTTACAATAATTTATCAAATTTTAATCAAGATTACTTGTATGTTAGACAAGGCTAAAGCATATGGACATTGTGCGGGGGGCAGCATGAGCTACTGGCCACTTCTACACATTTTTCCAGCAAGGTCAGGGTGCACTCATACAGCATTTCAATTTGCCACACTGATATAGTTTATGTAACACGGTCATTTCTCTATCTACTCTATCAAACAAACACTTTCTAATGACCTACAAGACTGGGGCTAAGCAATAAACAACATAGCCATATAGAGAGAGAGGTGTTTTCTTCCCTCAGGCTAACTGCGTGGAAGTGTTTAAAACTGGCTGTACTGTTTTTACCTTGCACTCAACATGCTTTCAAGGACTTTCACTCAGAGGAGAACTGACTGCTTCTAAGGTGTCACTAATAGAATATGTACACATTAGAAAAATAGGCACAAAATGTAACTATATCTTACCTAAAATACATCCAGAAGTAGACCAGTGCAGAATTGTTTGCTCACTCAGGTTTGTGTGTGTGTGTGTGTGTGTGTGTGTGTGTGCGTGCATGCCTGTGTGTGTGTGTATGAAAAATATCACTTTTTCATATATATAATTCCCCACCCCCCAATTTGTCTGCTTCACTTCTGATCCAGTGCCACTTATCCATTCCTCCAGATATGATTAACGATGGCACTTGTAGATGAGGCTTCCCTTTAAAAAATTTTTTTTAATTAAAATGTAGTTTTCACACCAGAGAGATGTCTTACTGGGGCAATAAATAAATAAAATGCTAACAGAATATGATTCCAGTAATGATTTTTTCATATGCATACATTTAGCACTTGTATAAATAAAGTGCCTGGACTTACCGCACTGTGTGGAGTGTGTTTTGTGCCAAAGAGGACCACACAGTGCAGCCAGTTGTCGGCAGGTGGGCGGTCTCTGGGCAAAGTAACAAACAACCACACTCAGCCGCTGCAGTGCTAGAAGCAATTACTAATCGGCTTCTACTTGTATAAAGAGACACTCTCTGGACTAAGGAGGAGGGTGCCGATGTCCCCTGTGGTGTTGTGAATTACTTCAGTATCTCAAGTGCTCCTGAGCACTGCCACTGCTGGAATTATGACTTTTGCTTTGACAATCTGCTTACATGTCATTGGGCAAACATCTAGGAGTGACTGATGAGCATTAGTAGGATAATAGATGTATTGACTCAAATGATGCTGTATTATCCGAACTTTATTTTCTACCCATCCTGAGAAAAGATGAACAGGCTACAGGAGGGATACCTCCTGTTTAGAACATGTAACTTTTTAATGTCCTCAGTTTTGTCTTTCAGGGAATAGCCTACGAATTTCAAGCCCTCCCATTAGGGCTAGCACTCACTCCAGTGGTGTTTACCAAGAACAGCTCCGAACCCCTTGCAGTCGACAAGGCTAAAGGTGCAATGCTCTAATATGCACGTCCACGAAAGAAGAAGCGGAGAAAAATGTGCAGTGGTTCTCCCACAGCCTGTCTTACTGGCAATTCATCATCAATCATACCAAGAGTGCGCTGTCTCCCACGCAGAATATAGAATGTCTAGGCCTCAAAATAAACTCTTTATTTTCTGTTGCGAGGCTGCATGGAGAAATTTTACCAGCACCTCGCTCCGTTTTACCAGGGGAGTATGCTTTCATTAAGAGCTTGCTTGCCACTTCAGAAGTGGCAAAAGTACAGACTTTTTGTAGAAGAACATTTGTTTTGTTATTAAAAAATTACTCTAGTAAAATACTGACTCAACTTCTTTACTCCAGTGAACGTGAAAAAGTACAGGCTCTGAAATCTACTCAAAGTAAGAAAGTAAAAGTAGCTCTTTAGAGGACTTTTCAGCCAGCTTTTTTTGTGCAAAGCTAACTGAGCTGGTGCTATATTATTGCAATAATAGATGTATATTTTAACATGAGAGCAAACTTAATTTTAATCCAAATTCTAATTCTAATGAATGCACTCAGCTTGAACACTGTTATGTAAAACATGAGCAGAGAAAATGAAAGAGAATTAAAAAACTATTTTGCTGTTTCCTTCACTGTGGGGGTGACTCTGCCTCAACACCTAAACAGGAGAATGACTACTGTCAGGGGCTACAGTGGGATTCAGCATGTGGGGGGACCCTAAGATCTATTGTAGTGGTTCAGCGTGGGGAAAAGAGTCCCAGCTCATAATAATTTCTACTGTGAGCTCCAGTAGATTTTCTTTTCTTCTTGTGTGCAGGCTGTGTTGTTTTTGAGGGGACGGACATGCTGTAAATGGCACCTGGCCCTGGAGGCTCCTATATACCTAAATATCTCTTTTTTTCCCAAAAAGCGACTAGCAACAAATTTAGCAGCTCATATCAGTGACTTTTGGAGAGTTTTAGAGAAAGACCGGAAACCTGAAATCCTCCTCTCTCACCATGATTTGTGTACATACAGCCTTCGTATTGAGTCACCTCAAGGTGCTTTATATTGAATGGTAAAGACCCTGCAATCATTTACAGTTATTATAATTTATAAGGGATAATTCCTAACTGACTAGCCTGTCTGCTCCACAGCCAGCCATGGCCACTGCCTTTACACAGGTATGTGGTATCACAGATTTCATCCGCATCCAGAGCTGTTAGCTCTCTGGGCTTAGCATATGAAAGGTTGAATTTAAATGAGTCTGGTCTTCCTCTGAGGGTGATTGAGACTATTCAGAATACAAGAGCTCTTTCCACACTCTCACTTTATGATGGCAAATGTATTTGAGAGATGATGCTCTGTTCTAAATGTGTTATGCTTCCTTCTGAATTTAATTCCGTCAGGATTTGCTAGAGGAGGGAAGAGCATTTTCCACTATTAAAATGTATTTAGCTGCATTTTCTGTCGGCCATGTTGGCTTAAAGTAAGTTTATGAAGGGGACCCCCGGGCCTCCCTCCTGGGATATACTCAGAGTTTAAAAGGTGCTCTCAGAGCTGCCTTTTCAGCCATTGGAGTGTGTTGACTTAAATGCCCTTTCATTCAAAACTGTCCTATTGCTGGCTTGCATGTTTTATTTATGTGCACTTCTTGTGTGCAGTGTTCCCCAAACTATGATAAGGTGGTTCTGCGCCCTAACCCTGCCTTTTTGCCTGAGCTTAGGGAGTCTAGCTACCCCACACTGAAGCCATTAGCTCTTCACCCCCACAACATTTGCTGATGAGAGCCAGAGTTGTCCAAGAACTACACATTTCTCCACTCAGGGAGGTTTGTGCATTGGGCTCCGTTATGGAGGGAAGCCTATGGCGGTTGTCACACTAAAGTAGAGACGATTGTGATGGTATATGAGTGCTAGGGACTGCAGTCACTTGTGGGCCTGAGTGC
This sequence comes from Bujurquina vittata, assembly GCA_015106715.1. Taxonomy (NCBI): domain Eukaryota; kingdom Metazoa; phylum Chordata; class Actinopteri; order Cichliformes; family Cichlidae; genus Bujurquina; species Bujurquina vittata. Next base: position 12,362 of record VUQK01028303.1, on the reverse strand, counting down.
AAAATCCAGCAGAAGAATGGCTACCTGATGGGCCCTTTTTAGGGCTCAAGTTCTGTGGGCGATATCTGTGCAGCTGCTGGCCAGGCATCCATTGGTTGATGGATGCAAGTCAACCTTTGGGAAGGGTGCAGTTACATTATGAATATGACATGCAGATGCTCATGGTGTCTGCATGCAGCTATACTTGTCATTAGCTAAAGTAAAAATACCATGCTAGTAGAAATGCAGTGCTAATGTAAGCTACGATATTAGCAACCTTTTCTTTTTGTGTCATAGTTATTTAAATCCAGCAGACACAGAGCAACATTAGAAATTTGAATAAATGAACTTGAACCAGCAGGTTTAGAAAGATTTTGAAACCAAAAAAATTAGCTGAAAGATGCTAAAAACAGAGTTAATGGTTAATTTTGAATTTAAAATACAAGCAAGTGCACCTTTAATGCTTCTAAATACTTAAGCTGTTAGACATGACTGAGCAGATGATGTCTGTTCATGTTCCATTACATTTTAAATCTAGTAGCAAAACACAAGAGAATATTTGTCACAGTGTAAATAACCGTTGCAATACAGTATACCAATACAGATGAAAATACAAAAAACAGTATCTAAACTAGCAATAAAATAAATTAACGTTAGAGCTCCTAACTGAGCTCAAATGGCTGGATGTGCTTTTCTCCCTTTAGCAGACCTGTAATTATTTGAGGCTGAAACTTTATGTGTCCTTTATCATAACAGAATTTTCTCTTTGAAATTCACCACAACAGTACTTTTATTATTTTTTTTGCCAAAAGTCATTGTACTTGTTTAGACACTGCAATTACTTTGCCATAAAAGACTTTATTTCACACAGCATGTAGAACAGCCCGGAGTGAAATACCTCATACTGTTTACAGACAGAAAGAGATAGAAGGAAACAATTTGCTTTCATAAAGCCAGTAAAGATTCACTGTGTGTGCGTCTGTAGCGCGAACGACAATATGATTATTAGAAGTAGGTGTATTTATCAATTCAGTTTCTCAAATAAAACTGTGAACGGGATGCACAAATGTTGTACGCAAAGACAGCCGTCTGGGGTTAGAGACACAGCTGACAGGAGCAAAGGACAGCTGTTAATACGAAGCATCCTGCAGTGTGTGTTCGTCGCAGAGGCTTGCAACGTGGTGCCATCTCAAAGTACACACACCCCAAAAGCTTTAAGGGTCAGCAGAGGAATAAATAAAGAAGAGAATACATTTAAATACAACATTCATGTGTTTTTAATTTGTGAATACAGGTACTTTAGCATGCATTGTTAGCTGTATTATAGAGAAAGCTGTTTGTGTAATGCAGCCTTTTTCACCCCGGTCACCTTGCTTGTGGTTTTTGGCTTCTTTCCGCTCAGTGTTTGGACTTTGTCAGGTAGTAGATCATAGAAAAAACATGCCCTATGACCTTATAGAGCAGGTAAGGGTAGGGGAGAGGCAGGAGGCCATAAAAGTGTTACGTTCTGTAACTATTTCACACCAATACAACTGAAAAAAGAAAAAAGACACACTGTGAAAAAAATCTCATTGGTAAAGAAGCTCTACCAATAAACCAACTCAAAACCCTTAATAACTAATTTGTTAGCTGTAATTTTAAGGGTTATTTTACAAAAATATACTGTCTTGTGAATTGCTCTGCTTGGACTGGGATGGTAGCTTACCTGTTGTTTTTATATTTCTCGGGAGAGACTAAAGCACCTGTTATCCTGTTTACACCCTACTACTCTTGTGAAAAAGAAAGTTTACACAAGACTCTTTGCAGTCCTGTAAAAATCTAAGTACACTGCATTAACCAACAGCTAATAGCCTGATTCTTTTTCTTTTTCGGCCCTTCTATTGTAAATTTGCTGGTGTTTTGGGGATAATTGTCCTGTTGCATGACCAATTTATGGCCAAGCTTTAGACAGAATGCTTTGCATTTAACTCTAGCATTCTTTGGTATGCAGAGGAGTTCATGGTTGACTCACTGACTGCAAGGCACTCGAGTCCTGTAGCTGCAAAACAAGGCAAATCATCCCCCTTGGATGCTTGGATAAAGTGGTTTAATAAACAACAAAATATATTCCTATGAAAAATGGTCCGGTGCAAGGATTTGGCTGAAAACGAGTGAAAAACATGCACGCCCAAAGAAAAACTCTGAGAGACTTTCACAAACCCTGGAGAACTACTGCTCATGATCACTTTAAAATTACAAGGAAATCTGGCTCCTTGAAAACCAAATATAGTATAAAGAAATGAGTGGTTGCTGAAAACGTTTGCACAGTACTGAACATATATAGGAATTATCCACATAAAAGTGCATAGCATTTGCATTATCATTGCAGGATGAGATCAACACAGTGGTGAGAGGCAGAGAGTGCAAAGCACAGAAGGAATCAAAAGAAGCAGCAGTGAGAGACACAAAATGACAAAGGGGATAAGGAAAGCTGCTCCTCTACCAAGGATTCTCCGCATTGAAAATCCTGTTTGATGAAGCACCAGTGCCTCACTAATCCGAGACCTTTGCTAATGGAGGTCAGTGGAATCCAACTGGTAAAAAAGAGAAACAAAGGCAGCTGTTTTTCTTTTCAACAGCCTGAACCACCATTTGACTTCTGTCTTAGCTGATATCCTGTAAAGAAAGCCCTTCATTAATTTAGAGAATACTGCTAATTCTTATTCTTGTGTAAACTTTTGTTCTGCGGCCGTTAGCAGTGAGAAAAGAATGCTTTGCTGATAAGGTCTAATACCAACCTCTTAGAAGGAAAGTTTGGACTTTTGACCTAGGGAGGTAAAAGTTTTTCAGAAGTCCAGTGCCGAAGGAAGGATATCACCTAAAGCCAGAATCTACATTTTCACTCACTGTTTCAGTGATACCTGGAAATCACTGGAGTCCACATATTGTTACAGATTGGGTATGGATTGCCTTTATTATCTGTAATCACAGTCTCTGTCACTGTGAACATTTATTTATCGACATACCATTATTCAAAATCTTTCCCTGACCTCAATCCAACCCGGATTTGTACTTTCTGTCAAAAGTTTTCTTTTCTTTTTTAAAAATTCTATGAAAACAGGCTCTGCAGATGTATACATTTATAAATGTATTTCTTAGTGATCATTCTGTCACATCAATATCAACAAAATTCAACTGTAAACAAGTATTACAGTAAGTTAGTCTGGTCTTTTTTTTATCCTTGGGTACATGCTTGCACAACATAATGTGATTCTATATTCATGTTAATCATGTCACAGCTTATAACAGGGCTGGGTTTGGCCACCTAGCCGCAGAGTTGCAAACTCTAAAATAATGCAGGTTGATTTTTTTTTATCAATCTTAGCATGAGGAGTATCAGCAGAGCAAAGCAAGCAATCCATAATTCAGTTCTGCAATGCATGACATCACCGCATTCAAAGTGACCGAGAAGTGAGAGTGTTAACGCCTAAGAGGCATCTGTCTGAGTCCTAACTTATGTTAAAGCGTGCATCATCCATCAAGGCCAATGTCATAGTTAGCAATTTTAAGGAAAGTGATCAGCACGAACATGTATGACTCCTTCCTTCGCCCATCACCACCTATCACTTAGTTTAATGAAATTCAGTAGATTTTGCTTAATCTAGCTAAGGAACAGACAAATGACATGGAAACATTTTCACCTTGTCACAGTGACAAAGATAGAACATTTAATCAACAAGGTTATGAAATGCACATTTTATGGCAATGACATATGAACAAAGAAGTGAAACGTTCCATGTGTTGTGTCAGGGTCCACAGATCCCTGGACAGTCTCTCTCGCTCTCCTCCTCCTCTCTCGCTGTGTGTGTGTATATAGCCCCATGTTGCTCCTCCAGAGGCAGGATCAGAGGAGGGGTCTCCACCCCTGTAATTGAGCACCTGTGGTCCCTGCTACGGTTACTCACCTGTTGGCAGTTAGACTGATTAAGATGCCGGCTTTTAAAAGATGGAAGCTTCCTTCATCCATTACATTGCTAAGCGGTAACACAAAGTTTAGCTTCCTTCTACAAGCCTTCATCCACTCAGATTATTATTGCTTCCACTGCTCATGTCTTCCTTCCTCTCTCCAGCTCGCCAGCAAAGTTCTCTGAGTAGAATTATCGGAAACGCTTTTACAGCGAGGAGCAGAGAGGAGTCTGTGTGGAACTTCAGTCTTAGCTGCTCGCCGGCTCTAAGAATTGTCTTCCTTTTGATCAGAATGAAACCTTGTTTAACCTGAACACCGTGCTCTGCGCTTGTGTCCAGATTAATAAACGGAGCTTAACATGTTGATAGAGTGCATGTGGAGAACAATGGCAAACCATTGCAGAATCAGCAGTTTCATTTTTGTGCTGCTTGACTGGACTGCACTGGCTTGAAAATCATACCTTTCACTGTGTCCATTACCTTGTAAGCCATCATATGACAGATTCACCAGTGGTACAAAAATTACACAAGAGGTTTTCAAATAGCCATTTTTTTCTGTATTTCAGCAGTTTAAATTGATATTCTTCATTGGTAGACGCATTTCACTGTTTAGATCAGACCTTTAATGTTCTAAGAAGCAGGTCAGCAAGAGTGTTGCATTGACATATGAAAATCAAATATCTAGATAAAATCGTTGGACATGTCAGTGTCCAACAATTGGGTGCATAAAATATGGAGGTCGGTGTGTGAGTGAGCGACTGGATGCTATGTTTTTCCTCTGTGGGGTCATAAAGTTAAACGCAATAACCAGCATCATAAAGACTGATCGCAGGAAATCAGACTTCCCTGAGGCTGACACACAAATACACAGAGTGCAGAGCGATCCATCACAGTAGTGCTACATTGTACTGCATGCAGCAGGTAATAACTGCCACTCTTATTGTCTGTTATTCTGGAAGAAAATTGAATATTGGGTGAGTAGGTTTGCAAAGAGATACCTCATGACAGCCCTTTGGCAGAATATCAGAAGTGTCTTTGGTTTAACATCCATGAAGGCGTAACCATTTAACATGGGTCCCTTTAAGCATGTTGAGTTAACCAGTCCTGGGGATCACTATACACTAAACCAGCTCACGTGTTCCTTCTAAAACTTAACAACATAACTGAACATTATCAGCGGAGACTGTTTGAGAGCTTGAAAGATGCTGTACAACTTTTAAAGGAAGTCTCCTAGAACAGTAGTGCTTTGCTCCGGGCACTCTTGCTGTATTTAAACGGCTCCCTCAAAGTCCTGTTCTGACAACGGTGTGAAAACAATGAGCCTTGGGGCTGAGCAATGACTGTGTTGGTATGGCCATTTAGGGCAAAGATCATTGTGATGAATGCGCTCCCTCAGATGCCTCAGGATGTTACTCCTGGTAGTGCTTCTGAGCTGAGTTGCATCCTTCTGTCCTTCAGACTGCAGGCTCTTCCGCTGAGAAGTGCAGAATTTGGTCTCTAAGTTAAAGCAAGAGATCAAGTTAATGACAGCCAACATGAAGGTCAGTTTGACACTGAATTTGATGTTTGTTCCCATGTTTGATTTTGGTCATGAAAGTATTCCTAGGCAATAATAATAATCAAACAACACTGTGAATCCATTTTATATTGTGATGAGTACTGTGTCTTGCAAATCAAAGGTTTAAGTTGCCATGACAGTGAGCCTGTAGGATCAAGATTTTGATCCATTCCCCTTATAGGCTCAGCATGTTTCTGTTGAACTTTTGCTATACCATAAACGTATATGTACCTTCAAGTGATCCGAACCAAGTCACCTCTTTTTTGATCAAGCCATCAACCTGAAATCTTGACAAAGGAAAAAAATTAATAAGTTGGTTTACATTTAGCCGAGGATTCTTTGACTCCAGCAGCCTTTGGGTTACACTCCCAGTATGCTTCCACCACACCATTCTGCTTCTCAGTAGGGTTTTATCCCTAATTTTTCAAATATAAGCACCTTGAAGATATGCTAACTCAAGACATCAGACATCTGAAAACAAATAGATGTTAAACTAAATTTTCTGTTAATTTACTTCAGGTCTATCGAGACCACTTCTGGTAGCTAACTTGCTAATTTGTTTTATTTTATTTAGCCTTCATTGGACTAGCTGCATTATGCCTGCAATGCTCTAAGACCCGTTCATCCTGTAAATTAAAATCATTGTGAGGAGCCTTTGTTGTTGCAAAAAGTGAACAAATAAGAGTAAAACACAGTGACTAACCTGTGTGCGTCCTCTCCAAGTTTGATGTCAACGCAGAGCTGCACTGCCAGCTTGGAGGAAGGGTAAGCTAGCTTAATTCAGCACCACCTGCTTATGTGTGGTGGCATCTGTTATTTTTGGAGCCAGAGGTCTGTACAGTAGTGATTTGGGGTGGAGTCACGGCATCAAACTCCCGGCAATACGCCCACTGGACGTGACCACAAACACACCACCGTGTACTTTTTATGGAGCCCACTTGCTCCAGTTTTAACAATCAATGCCAATAGTTGTAATGCAGCTGACAGCTCATTAAACTAAGGTAAATACAACCATGCCGCTATATTTAAAAAGGCACACATCTTAAATGTGTGCCTTGAGAAACTGCAGCAGTTGTACCATCATCGCCAGGAATAAAGATGAGTGAATGATTCATTCCCAAATGTAGTCGCAGCTCTCCTGTGAGTTCAAGTTAAATTAAAATATCCAGTTATGAAGCGTAACTTTAATCTCACCCAAACTGATTTGCTCAGGAACAAATGAAACACTGAAATAAACCAAACCTCAACTGTTAGATATCATCTGCGTGAATTATAGCTGTGTTTAACTTCCACTCGGTGACAGAAAACAGTGGGGGTTTTGAAAACGATGGCCCAGGAGTCAGGTGTTCTCTCCAGATATAGTGAGCCTCGACCAACCGATCAACTGACGGCTGACGAGGCAAACTGGCTGTTAGACCAGCGGGAACAGACATCTCCAAAAACACTGGAGCGCTTAAGCGATAAATCAAGCAGATATTCTTACCTGAAAAAAATCATTAACAGAAACAGTAATATCCATCCATCCATTTTCTTCTGCCTATCCTTTTCAGGGTCACTGGAGGCTGGAGAATATCCCAGCCATCATAGGGCGAGAGGCAGGGTACGCCCTGCACAGATCACCAGCCTGTCGCAGGGCTAACAAAGAGAAATAAACAACGATTCACACTCAGATTCACACCTATGGGCAGTTTAGAACACTCAGTTAACCTAACCCCACTAACTGCATGTCTTTTGACTGTGGGAGGAAACAGTGACATTTTTTGGCCGCTCTCCTCCTCCATTGCTTGTAGTAGTAGGCTGGTACAGTAGACCATGAAGAACACATCAACCTGTCCATAAATTCAGGTAAAAGAAGGCTGCATTTGTGAGCCGCATTTGGAGGTGCCTTCAAGTTAGGACAGCCTTCATTGCCTGGCTGTGACGTAATCAGCCTTAAAATGCAACCTTGGAAGGATGTAAGCCTCTGAATTGGAACACACTCCACAGAGTCCTAGAGCTACTGTAATTATCAGCATTATATGGAAATTAAATGTTTCCTTTTGAGGTTTTAGCACGAGACTGAGAATGATCTAAAGCTGAAGATTTAAACAGATTTACATATGTTCACAGAACACTCCACTGCCTGATAACATGGAAACAGAACATTTCTAATAAAATGTAATCTAATAAAAGAAGATTTTTATAAAAGTTCAATTTCTTCTTTTAATTTAAGAGCAGGACCCCAAATCCACATTATCATCAATGCTACATTCACCTTGGGGGAAACGAGTCAGGGAGACCATCAGGGTTGAGCTGGGTTGAGTGGTTTGCAGAAACTTCCTCCTTTTCTGTGATCACAGATGTACTGTTGACCCAATGAGCTATCGACAACATGTTGGAAAAATCAGGAGAATTTGAGCTCATTGCAGGGATCAAGTAGGACTCCCGTGGCACTTTATGAACAGTGTTATAGTGACTTTTGCTTTGTGCAACATTAGAAGAAGCTGTGGATTTTTACATAATTAAATTCAGTCCTGTATAAAATTATATATTTTATATTACACACTCTGGCCTCTCTGGTTACTCAGGTATGAATGCCACTTAATTACTTCACAGCAAATAACACACAATATGTGAAAGAATATCAGATTAATGTTTTTAGCTCAACATCCAAGTCAAGACCTTTTACCTTATATCGAGTTTTATTTAAAGCTGTAACAGAAAATATCCCTCCTTATGTAGCTGACCACATTCAATGTTAGAAACAGAAGCTGTGCTGGTCTGAGATCAGCACTTTTCTAAAACACCAAACTAAGTTACTGTTCATACTCCAGTACAGCATGTAAGTGGACAAGGATAAAGATATATAGAGAGCAGTGGCAAACCATTGTAGAATCAGCTAGTATCACTCAATCAGCAGCTTTGTGTTTGTGTTGCTTGACTGGACTGCACTGGATTGAAAATCATACCTTTTACTGTGTCCATTACCCTGTAAGGCATCACATGACATACTGACTAATGGTCTAAATGTCACATAAGAGATTTTCAAATAAATGCCAGGGTTTTTTTTTCTGTATTTCTGAGTGTTGTATTTACTTGAAATTCACTTGAAATAGTGGCATGTTGTCAAACTGATGTGGACTGCATACACAGCATGTGTCTTCATGTCAATATTAAATATGTTCTCATTACTGAAAGGCAGGTACACCCTGAAGAAAATTACACTCCATGACCACTGGCTTCAGATTCATACTCTAAATTTCTGTGGCCATAACTTTCAAAATGCTGACAACATTTAAATCACTTTAAATACATTTAGTTTAGTTTTCAAGTCTTAAAATGATTTCAGCCTCATCATCACTCAAACATTCACTTCATCTCAAAGATCCAGACATTCTTCCGTCATTGGTCAGTGTGTTCTGCGTCTAAAGCTTCATACAGATCAGTGTGATGTAAACAGTGATGCTGCAGTAACTACAGTGGAACTGACAGTCTGACAGCTGCAGCTGTGCTCATTATAAATCTGTGACATTATCGCTGTCTCCGTCCTGACTGTACAAGCATGTGTGTTACGTACAACAAATAAGAAATTTTGATGACGTCACAGAATGAACTTATATCTAGAGGTTGTGAACTGCTTTTGGGAGACCTGAACTCAAAACAATTCCACACAGGAATGGGGTAAGCTGTGGGGAAACTTTATTTTAGGTTATTCACCCAAGTTTTTTCTACAGCTGAGCGCTTTCAATCTAACATTCAGAGCAACTTGGGGTTCAGTATCTTGGCTAACGATACTTTAGCATACAGACTAGAGAAGCCAGGAAT
>VUQK01028300.1:19654-30811 GCA_015106715.1 Bujurquina vittata | reverse complement strand
TTTTGTGTTATAAAACCAGCGGAACCTTTCCGAGCGAGTTTTCGACGACACAAAAATCTAATTTTCGTCGAAAGGCTAAGAGCTTTGAAGTTAAAGGTGAGTAAGAGACACAGCAAACCTTCTGACAATGATGTGCCATCCGGGGGAGTTGGACTACCTGTGCAAACTCTATAGGGTCCAGGTGTCACCTCATGCTACCAGCAGTGACAGTGACCCTATCCAAGTAACGAAGAACTTGGATAGGGTTAAATGGCTTTAAAAAAAAAGAAAATGGCACAAGGACTGGACTGAAAACGAGTGAAAAAGCAAAGAAAGATTTTGAAAAGCTTTGGGCGGTTTTACTTTTGCACACTACTGTATATCTTTTAGGGATTACTGAACTGAGTGTGATGTGAGTTTCGTGCATCTACCACCACATTTACACATCCACAACTTAAACAGTAACTGAACATCGGCCAACAAACAAACACCAGGAGACATGTCACATAAAACCTATAATTTATTCATTTTCAGTAAAATCTTCACATAGTAAAACGCAGCTTTAGAAAAGACGCGACTTCGGCTGTCTGAAGGTTGAGGGGAGACGAGGGGAGACGTATTGCTTTGTGGTTGACTCTTTTTTTCCCCATTTACAACAGATAAATAACATACCAAACATATGTTTATATTTACACAACAATATTACAATAGTACAAAGCCTTCAACATATCCTCTCGCATTGTGAATGTTGTGTTTTTTGTTTTTCTCATGCAAACAGGCTTTAAATATTGTTCTTAAAAAAAAAGTAACTGTAGACACTCGTAACAGTGGCCGATTAAGACTAAATTCAATCTGTGGCTGGTTTCCTCCCCGTTACAGTTTTTACGGCTAACAAAAACGAACAACAAAAAAAATCACTCCGATCGGACCCTCTGCTGCCCTCAGGTGGCCACAGAGCATGACAGCAAGTCCTTTTACTTTCCCCCAGCAGTTTCAAACCACAAACATCTTTTCTTCTCAGGTGTGCACGTCTACATTGTTGAAGCTCCCGACATGATACAGAAACAGAGACATTGTGTCACCTACGAAATACATAAATAAACAATATACTACAATAAATAACTTCTGCTCTTTGGACACAACGAGCAGAGGCGAGTAGGCATGTGTGCGTCATGTACAGGTTAATAGTAAAAATGACTACCACAAGGCCTTCACATGACACCTCAGCCAGGCAAAGAATCACCCCCCCCCAGGAACCTTTAGATTATGAACAGAAGAAAAACAAATAAATAAATTGAATTCAATCAGTGCCACGACCTGCAGCAAATGATGGCAAACTTTAGGTAAATACAGACGAACACTCTTCTATCAATCGTAGACTTTTAGCCAAATCTGGAAGCTGTTAGTTTTCATTCTCCGAAGCAGTACTTTTTTTGGACTCAAGTATTTTATGTGGCTCAAATACTCTTAAGATAAATACAAAGCAATGCAAAACAGACTATTAGCAGTATCTGCAAAGCATTCGGTGGCACCAAAAGAGTTTGAGCTTCTATTTCAAAGAGTTTTTAATGCACGGTGAGAAGCTGCGCATAACACAAAAAGTCAATTGAAAGTGTCTCTCTCACCTTGACATCTTTGAATTGTTGCTTGTAAAGAACCAACGATGCCTTTGGCACTAAAACAGTGTTAGGAATTTCAAGCTCGGGGGTGGGGGGGGCAAAAAAGAGCAGCACTTTGCTTTGAAAAGCTTAGTGTTGAAATGATGATGGCGGACACTTGTGGCAACATTTCTACTGTATTGCACTTCATCCTAATGCCGAGCCTTATAAGACTCAGAACTATGTAACACGTGTGGCACCATCGATGTTTTCCTCCTACTCAGCAGAAATGTGTTCCTGAAATAACAGGCTAGCTATGAGCAGATATCGGGCAAGTACAAAATAATGAAAACACTAATCAGGTTTCCTTGTAAGCTGAATTCATAATCTGTTTAATAAGACAGCGGATTCTACATGGTGTAAATATCAAACAAATGCTTTGCACGTCTTCTGGCTTTGTCAGCAAGAAGATGATCAAATTTGGGAACTGATTGGATTCAAAATAGATTTATTTAAGAGCCGCAATTAAAGGGATACGAATCTAGAGATGAACCAAAATTAAATATCCCATCAAATCCATGTTGCTACCACAGAGGGAGTCTGTGCCCTTGTGTTTCCATTATTCCATCTCACCCTTTGTTGGCTTTCACAGACGGTTTACATGAGGCCACTTCTACATGAAGTGATATTTTCAGTCAGCAGGAACTCATCTAAATCTCCCCTTAAACCACAGTTTTGTGGAATAAAGCTATTATTTGTGTCTCGTGTTGGAATACTTTGACTTTATCTAACACAACAAACACAGCGACAAAGAAAAACATAGCTCTGTGCTGGGCTGTGTTTCAATAGAAGCTCGATATACACACACACACACACACCTCAGTCATTATGAAGTCAAAAAGAATCTCAGTGAGGGCTAGACGTCAGACTGCTCCTCATTCAAGGAAATTAAACTCTGTGACAAAAAGACACGGATTCCTAAACAAACCGAGAGCTCCACAGAACAATCTGAGCTGCAAGACTCAACATGACTTTTGGCACTGAAAAATGTGTAGGTCCGTATTATATACAACGCGGTATTATCAGTTAACTGTTCACACAAAAACACCAGAGAAGAGCACACGAGGAGCGCCAGCCTGAAAGTCAAACAGGACTTGGACAGAAAAGAAGAAATTGTCCGATGCTTCCTGGACGTGCTCACAGAGAGTGTACAGACCAAAGAGAAAGTCTCCGTGAGAAGTTTTACAAAATAGCGGTGTGTAAAGTGTGCTGCCTCATTACTGCTGCTTACACAATAACAAAAAAGCTGTACACCATCAGCTAAGTAACTATAGCACGTGAGGATGTATGTTTATTATAGGTCAAATATTTAGCACGTAGATGAAATAAGATTAGAACACCCACAGTACAGATCCTGTCCACAGGTCCTGCACTCCTCTGCAGATGTTCGTGTGTTTGGAACTGAACTGAAATGTAATGAGGAGGCCATCAAGTCCCCACTGACCCTCAAGGGGTGAGGCGAGACTGACGGAAACCTTTTTTTTTTTTTTATTCCCCCTGCTGAACAGGCTCATAAATAACAAAAGACCAATCACAGGAGCAAAACAATGACATACTCAGTCCAATAAGTACTGTACAAACTAATTACAGCCTCCTCTGCTCTCGGTCTCCGTTTGGAAAATCTCCATTTGGCTGCACAGATTCGATTCCTGTACAAAGTTCACAGATTGTGTAGAGAGTTTACAAATCCTTTCTCAGTGTGTGTTTGGCTTTTACCAGAGCACACATTGTTGTCCATTTGGCACCACTGCTGGTAGCATGATTTGCTGCAGCGTACTTGCAGGCTGTGACATTGTGCTGTGCAGAGCGTCCTCTATGTCACACCACAGCAGCATTTCCACCGTTTCCATTGTGTCTGAGTGTGTGCGTCTGTTTAAGCACGCGGCTCCAGTTTGTGTGAAAGTTCGAAAAGCGTCTGCTGATTGTCGATAATGTGCAGGTAGTGAACGCTCGCCCTCACCTCCGCACTGTCGACCCCGATCACCTCGTTGCCTAAAAGGCAAACATACACACATACATCAGCGGATTCAAAACAATACGCACACACATTTACTACAAACAGTGTGTCATAGCCTTAGAAAGAAATGGTTGCTTAGAAACTGGAAGAGGAAACTGACTCAGGTATGGATGCAGTACACTAACTCAGCTGCAGATGGCGACAGATTCCTCTCAGGGATTTGAAAACAGTGTAAACACCAGAGTGTGACACAAACGGCAACATTTTTTAGTTTGTCTATTTAAATATGCCATTTAAATATGGTTTTACTGCATTCTAAAGAGCCATAAACCTTTAACACACATATTATATATATCCTTTGACCCTAAAGAGCCCCCCCCATTAGCATTAATTCAATTCAATCAAACCCACCTGGTTGGTCACTTTGGCAGTGGCGAATCATTCTCACCGTGTCTGCGATCATATGCTGTTGGTTTAGGAGAAGACATGTTGCATTAAGCTGACACTGAACTGGACAGATCACATGTGGTTGGGTGGATTGAAAACAACAATGAGCCCTTAAAAGTTTCTCTTTTGTCCATCACATCCATCTTTGTAAAAATCAAGTACATTTCAAAAGGCAAAAGTTTTACATTTGCTGATGGTGGATTTCAGCCAAAGTCACCGCTTAATATGACACACTGAAAATACAGAGCAATAACTTTAAATCAGGCAGACAACACCTTCACCAGTCACTTACTAAATGTCCATGAGTCTACAGGGTGAACTACACGTTTTAGCTCAGACGGTAAGGCAGTAATATGATGAATTCACCATGGAGACAGTTTGCCTGTTATAAAATACTGTTATAAAAAACAAATACTAGAGAGCGCAACAGTGACTGCCCACTTTTTGGGAAGTGAATTTCCAAGATGTTTTCTCCATTGACGTTGGATAAAAAAATTAAGGAGAATTAAAAAGAAAGGCAAAGATAGAGTACTGTGTACTTAATTACTTTTAACAGTGATGGAACTACTCGTCCCATAATGCATTGCAAAGCCCAAATTGAATTTGATCCTTTTCAGTATGGTAGTGTTGGATAATAATAGTTTTGAATACATTGTGTAGTTTGTGTTGTGTGAGTGCAGTAAAGCATAGCCTAGTTATCGTTCCTGACTGCAGTCATGTTATCACAGTTTCTGAAGTTTCACGCACACTAAACACACATGACGTTTGCAGGTTTAAGTGCCGTATTCAAACATTACATGGTGACAGCGACCTCCACCAATCAGAGATTGGGCGCAAAGCAGTTCTTTGCTGTGACACTGACGATAAAACACTCTTTCATTAAAAGGTTGATATCGCACAGACTTGTTTTTACAGGAGCACACACCATCATTTCATTGTGGTGTCACTCATAGAAAGTCTGCTTTGGATGGTTGCAACATTATAACTCATTTTAAAAATCCCTATGGAGAATATCAATGGGATTTTTTACTTCCAAAACAGCACCGTTGCACACTGTTGCAAGATACAAATATCCAGATATCATGACCTTGTTATCATCTACACTGCCTGTCGTCAGTCTACTGCATAAAACAAGAGAACCAGAAAATGTCACATTGAAATGTTTTGAGGCACTGAAAATATTAAAGAAATGACTCAACTCACCAGCTTCTCAAAGTTGACCAAGTTGTCATGGAAGGTCTTATTTCCCTCATGGATGAAAGTGATATCTAAGTGCAGTAGACAGGCTTATTAAGGATTCATTCAGTGTGTGTGTGTGTGTGTGTGTGTGGGTGTGTGTGTGTGTGTGTGTGTGTGTGTGTGTGTGTGTGTGTGTGTGTGTGTGCGTGTGTGTGTGTGTGTGTGTGTGTGTGTGTGGAGGATTTAGTGAAGCTACCTTTTAAGAGAAGAGGCATGAAAGGGATCTTAGGAGGTTTCATCCTCTTGAAGGCTTCTCTATAGGCTTTGTGGTTCAGAGATGGATCCTGGAGAAAAACAGAAAACAGGGTAAAGAAAAGAACTGGAAAAGGAGGCATTTAAACACATTTTAAGCTCTCTCTCTGTCCACCAAGTCTCACCGTGATGAGCTCCAGCTCTGAAAAGAGCTTCTTGAACTTCCCTGGACATTTCTGAAAAGGAAAGCGTTTGGTCAGGACTGGATTTGAAAATACACATCATAATGAACTCAATGCAGCAACGCACAAATGCACACACTTACTTCCCACGTTTGGTTGAGTCGACTGACAGCAGCTGTGTTAAGACCCATGATGATGGCAAATGCAGAGTTCAGATTTCTCTGAGCTTTACAGCTGTGTGCCGCACACGCAAAATGAGAAAAGTATTAAAAAGAGCAAAAACGCTCGACACTTGTAAACACACTCTCTCTTTTGTTTACATGGCAGTGTGTGTGTGTGTGTGCCTTCTGTTCTTACTGAGCTGCGATCTTGATGAACTTCTTGAGCAGCTGTACTCTTTTGCTGAGCGATACACACATGAGCACCTCAGACATGACCCACTGTTGGACCTCGTTGCAGCGCTGCAGCAGGACTGAGAGCGCCGCTGTGTGGCCAGTGCCAGGAGCGCGGCTCAGAGTGTAGTACACCAGCTCCTGCTGCATGTGAAGAGAGGGAAGAGGGAGTGGAACATGTTCTCCCTCTAAAAACATGGCTACCTCACCTTTATTTTCAATGATTAATCATTTAATCTCCAAAATGTCCACTCACTTGTTCCACTCTAATCTTAATATTGTTAAATTTTTCCAAACTAAAGTTTACATATGATAAAAAACAGAGCAAACCTGAGCATGGTATGACAATGATCATCAGGTAAAAATGCTCAAATGTACTCTAGTACAAAATGGGAAAGCACAGCAAGATAGCGCCTGTGTCCCTTCATCTGTGCCATGTAGCCATGATCCAGCAGTAGTTCTCAGAGCATTTGCATCCCTAATGCTTATACTGCTCTCCTAAAGATGAATTTATTTAAACCTCTGTGCACACACCACATGCATTTATCTATGTGAGTGGATACCTCGTGAATGGATTTGAAGAGACTCCAGTCCAGATGTGTGAGAGCAGCAGCCACATCCCAGGTGTTGATGCCCAGGAGCCGAACCGTCCTCCTGCTTAGCTCAGCACTGTCTGTTAAAGGGGGCTGCACACACAAATGCATAAAGAAAGTTAAACTGTTGCACAGAAAGACAATGGATGCACAAATAAAGCCCATTCAGGGCCACTATAAGGGAGATTATTTGCATCTGCAGCAGTTAATATATGGCATTATGGCTCTGTTCTGGGACCTTCCCGGCCTTTGCTGCAGATACACGGAAAGCAAAAAGCAGACTCAGTCAACATTAAACTTAATTATTTACACATCTGGGTTTCTCAGAATGATGAAAAAAAGCTCACATTTACAAAAATAAGGCTGGTAACAGGGTCAGGACTTTTAAAACACATGCAGATATTTGGTGGTTTAAAAAAATCCAATATTCCAATATATCGGCCATCTTTTTATTCCGTTCAGACAAACAAAACATAAACAGAGTTCCCGAACATTTGCTGCTGCTGTACGCTGGTTGTTGTGCTCCAAACACATGGCAAGATGCAGAGTGCCCTTTGGTGGACAAACTATTCACCAATAATTGAGTATCATGTAGTATCTGCCGTTCTAAATGCAGATACCAATAGATCAGCGAACAGCTAATATTGCCCAGTAATATCATATTGCCAATAAATCGATCAGGCTCTAGCTGGTGGGGAATTCAGACACACCTCACTCAAAAGAAGTTGTGCCTCTCCAATAGTGCCCTGGTACAGCACTTCCCAGGACCATTTCTCCTGTCACTGTTGGCCAACCACGCAATAATTGTGGTTCACACCTTTTCTTTTCTTTCCGACTGAGTCAGCGTTAACAGCAATCACCAGGCCTGGCCCGCTCCAGTTTGCTGATGCATGACTCATTGTAACACTGTGAAACTCTCTGTTGGAGAAGTGAAATATTCATTTTCATGCCTGATTTACCAAGACACAGAGGCTAAATAACCAACTGTAGGACACTGTCTCGCTTTGCCCCCTACTGCAAGCTGCAGCTGTAGCTTCATTTAAAGACTGAATGTTGCAGAGGAACAAAGGGAGAAGGCCATTTACATACCAAGATTTCAGTAAGATCCCTGCGACAGGCCACAAGCTTTCCTTGTGGGGTCAGAGACTCGGAGTACACGCAGTCACTGGGCTGTAACATTCTCCGCTCTTCAGAGACAAACAGACAGAAGGAGAAAGGTGAAGAAGCGCCAAGAAAGCAGATGTGAGAGTCCCAGCTCGCTTTGAGGAGCAGGTCAACAAAACACTGAATTATGTGTTTAAAGATCCAGAGAAAACAGTTGCTGATAAATACTTAAGAGAAATCGAAGAGTAAGTATCCAGGTAGAAATGGCCTAACCCAAACATTATTTGTCCTACTATATTAAAATTATGTAAAAAAAAGAATCATCTAGTTGCCTATCCTTTCACAAGATTTGAAAAATTGTGGGCTGTGTTGATGACGGACGGCTTCATTTCATTAGACTGAATTTAGTGGGGTTCTTCAGACCTATTAATAAAATATGTTGACTGTGTATTGTGTTTCTGCTTTTACCTCCAGTGTGCGACACCACAGCAAGCACCATTTCCTCTTCTGCTCTGTCCATCTTCTGAGCCACAATCCGCAGGAGCTCATGGGCCTCCAGCGAAGGATGAGTGTGGACACTCAGGTAGGAGTCGGCACTCACGTACACACAACAAATAACTGGGAAAATTTTAAAAAACACCAGAAGAATAAAAGGCTAAAAAGGGAAAAATACTGGAGAACTGCAGAATTACAATGAAGTGTGTGCAGAAAGGAAACTTCAATCCAAGTTAAAAAATATATATTGAAAACACTATTTAAGAAATTTGCACGTGCAAATGATGTAATTATGCATAACTGTGTACGGTTTGGGGTTAGTGTGCTGTGTATGTGTGAGTTGGTCGCTCACCCTCTCTGGTCTCGCTTTGTGGACTGCGGAGCTGCAAACAGTTTTCCTTCAAACTCATATGCTGATACGTTTGTTTGCTCTGACAGAAGAAGCAGAGGATACATGGAAATTGGAAATGCTTTATGTATTTTGTGAAGGATGTAATTAGGCACTGATAGTATCTAAATTATCGACATGGGCACCCATACTGCTTAAAGAAAGTTTGTTTCAGTGTGTTATTTAACCACACAAAATACTGATCCTTCATTTGATCTGCTTTGCTAGGGCTCTGAGTAAGTGCAGTGGGCAGTATGACGTTATTCAGAAAAATGTTTAGCCCATTCTGTGGGTCTTCTTATGCATATTTCGTGCACTGCTAAAGCCTTAATTTTTTATTATTATTTATACTTTTGAAATATGCGATTGATAGAAGGGCAAATTTATAAATTATACCTTTTGGTTTGGAGGGCAGTCATCCACCGTGCTGCAAGAAAGAAACACAAACCAGTGAAGAAGGATAAAGGTAGTCAAAATACATATACTGTTATATGCAGACAGCTTTTGCACCACCACGTGCTTCTTTAATGACACTTACTGCCTGCGACGCAGAAGTTTCTGAAACTCCTTCAGGTCTTTCTCCAACGTGGGGAACTCATACAGATCTTCTAAAACACACCTGTACAGAGTCTGACAGAGACGGAAAAGATTAAACTCTATGACCTCATAACTCATGCTAAATACTTCTTAACTAATGGTAAAGATCATCTGACCCAGAAAACGTAATGACCCTTATGACTGCACGGGAGGCGTAATAACCAGGTTCAGCTTTCAGCGTGAACAACATTTCATAAACACACACGCATACAACGACTGACCTCAATACAACACAACAACCAGGATCGCTCTGCACTTTGTCTTAAACAGCTGTGAGCTTGCCACCCAGCTGTACATCAGAACACAAACACGTACCACATTTTATTTTGACCACTGTTTTATTACTGATACTACTGAGAAATACTTTGTCATAAAAACAAAAAAAGACAGTTATGAACTCCCATAACTAAAGTACTGTGTCAGATTTCCTCATTTCATTTAATCAAGAGTCCCATGCCAAGACCGCTTCATCTGCAATTCAAAATACATGCCGTCTAGTAAATGTTAAAGCCCCTTAGTTCAACAGTTTACATTTACCTGCTATTGATGTTGCTGCAGTTTCAAGAAAGTCAGGAGAAAAAGAAAATGCAAGTTTGTCTCAAAACCTCATTTGTGTGTCTGATAATGGTACCTCACTACCAATCTGATACGTTTTTCATCCTCTCACAAACAACTCACCTACTAATAATACCTTTGTCTGGATACACATCCAAGCTGAAAAGGTCAATTGTGAAATCAACTTTATGCAATCGCTTTAGCAAATGTATCAGATTACACTCAGAATACGTGGGTATTCTGAATTCGGGTGTATTTAGGCCCATTGCTACAGTTATATAAAATCACCTAACCATGCAAAAATGTGCCGTTCTAAGGAGCGCAGTAAATGTGAGTGTGGTACTGTAATAGGATGCAACCTCCTAGATATTCCATGATGTAAGTGGTATTAGGAACCACAGCAACTCAGCCACAAACTGGCAGACTGCATAAAGTCACAGAGCGGGGTGGGTGAGTGGTGAGGCGCAAAGTATATAAAAAAATCACCAACGCTCTGCAGAGCTCCAAACCTCTTCTGGCATTAACATCAGCATAAAAGCTGCGCCGGGAGCTTCCTGGCATGAGTTTTCATGAGCCGCTCCTGTAGGTGTAATGTGTAGGTGGCTCAGTATTTTTTGTCCACATAGTGCATCTCCCCTAGGCTGGTGTTTTTTGGCAATTATCAAACACTGTCTATGTACTGGTTCATCCCTAAATGCTTTGAATGAACATTACATTCTGTTTAGCTTATTTACTGAGTGCCACCAAGAGTAACGCAGTCTCCATTGATTATATAAAAACCTGTCCTTAAACTTGCCATCGGACATGTCACGGAATTAGTGAGAATGAATTGGCACACAGAACTTGCATGATCCACACAAACACACACACACAAACACACGCATCTCCAGACGCCTCTTTATCGTTGTCATTGACCCACTGTAGCCTCCAGTCCCTATTCCCCTCTTGCTCCTCTGTTACTAGGCAACTATCACCTGGGTTACGCACTCCATTTGAGATTATACCAAACCCTACCACTTTGGTTTCCATGGCAACCCGGCACCGAGCAATAGAGCCGTCAGGTTATGGAGGGACAAGTGAGTGTGTGTGTGTGTGCGTGTGTACACATTTGATTGTGTTGTGTGCGTTCGTCTGTTTCCCTGTCGGTGTCAGAGACATCCCGAGTCGATGCAGTGAACCATGTGAAAATAAGAGGAACAGACAGACACAAGCAGCATTTGTGGTGGAAAATGTGACAGTTATGGAAGGTTATTTGACACTTAGGATTCTGGATGTGTGCGCTTTCAATCACTACCATGCCCTGTTTTATACATAAAACGAATGGAGGGATCTTTCAGGTTTTCATGTGGTGCTTAATGGAATAAAGCATAAACAACAAT
>VUQK01028300.1:7154-14654 GCA_015106715.1 Bujurquina vittata | reverse complement strand
AGATTGAAACGCTCTCTCTGACAGCTCCTACTGTTGCTCTGACGGAGAACTGACTTCTACAGAAAACGCTGAAAATTGCTTACACACACACACACACACACACACACACACACACACTTAACCTGCCTGCCACTGACACTCCCTGCATTGTGCCTTAGGTCACAGACTGTGCTGTGTGTATACAAGTCAAAGAAATCCACTTTGAAAAACTGAACTTGCAAAAATGCACACGTGTAATTGCACATACAGCATAAGATCCTAAAACACACTGTGGAAGGAAATAAACCAGTCGTATGTGATCTTCCTTTCTCCTTTCAGCTGAAAACAAAAAGCCATTCTCTCCTTCCTGCGCTCTGCCAGAAGCTAAAGCATACATTATCCTCGACACACATACGCACACACCCACACAATTTTGACAGCACTACTGAAATTTTGCTTGCATATGCAAAAGTGTGTGGTTGCAACTCCCAAAGTAAAAACTAAGAGGCAGGAGTCCTGTGTTTACGTTTTTGTTACCATTGTTCGTTTGGAGGCCCATAATTAAATAGGAGGCGGGACTAACCTCTTGTCGCAGTCCTCCTCTCTGGAGCCGCCCCCGGATGATGTTGGTGAGGGCCTGTCCGATGGCGATGTCACTGACGATGTCACTCTCTGCAACACCAATACGTCCCGTCCTCTCTCCTTTAGGCAAACCCTTCCTACTGCCTCCTAAAAGAGAAAATACCAGACAAATAAAGCACAAAGTCAGGCAAGGACAAAACTGCTGGAAGCCGATTAAAGAAGCGGATACACTCGAGGATTTCAGTCAAAGGCAACAAAATGAATATGGTGCATCCCATGTGAATATCTTACATACTGCTTCTCGTGTTCATTTGAAGACCCTTTGTGGTTTTTGCCAACTTCATTTACTTCCCATCTGATTTTATCATACATCACCAGACAAATCAAAGCGTAGAAATTTAGCTTAGAAGTGTGGTCTCTACTCTATGTTCAATAAATGTAAAAAAAAGGAAGATACATTTAAAACAATGCACAGACTGATCATTCTGAAATATTATTTGTATCATGTCAAATAATTCTGATAAAGAAACCAACCAGCATGTCATTTTCATTTTTTTTTGTTCTCTCAAATATTAACTTTACGGTGTTAATGTTTCTCCAATACGAAAATCAGACAAACTCGCACATCAGTCACACTTTCAGGCAGTGTTAGTGTGGACACCATCAAAGGGAAGGATTGCATTTCCTCTGCCTTTAGGAAGATTTAAACAATTCAATTACAATGAGGACAACTATGAATGTCAGCTTGAAATGATCTCCAGCTCCATAAATGAACCGCAACTTGATCCATGACTCTGACACACACACACACACACGCACGCACGCTCACTATGATAGTGCAGTGTAACAGGAACAGGACTCCAGGTGAACAAAGGCGCACAATAAGAAACAGCCTGAGGAGAGGTGACAAAAGCAGAGGAGAGAGGGAAATCATAGGCAAAGGACAGGAGCAGGAGAATAGCTTCAGAAGTGAGGTCTCTCCTCCAGATGCTCGCTGCAATCTCTGTTGCAGCCAGAAGGACTCACAACTGACACAGATACAGTATTACATGCGAGGCCGTTTTTCCTGTTCAACTGGCCATAAAATTACTGTTTGTAAAAATAAGCTAAGCCTTGGGGAGGGGAAAATAACAGAAATAAGTACTACAGTTCATAAAGGTTCCAACAGTGGACTAGTTAGTAACTGTGATCTTAATTAGCTTATTTTCACTTTAGGCACAGACACAGCAAAACCAAACGCAGATACCTGAGCGGGAGAGACACACACACACACCATCGCTGGTGTCGTGTGATGAAAGGATCAGTGTGATCCCAAGAGACAGCAGGTGGGATCTGCCTTGTGTCAGACAAAACAATGTGCCCAAAGTGCTGTGTGTGCGCGCGTGTGTGCATGTTTCAGTGATTCATATTCTATGTGAGTATGATACAGATGTGCAGCAGAAGCCATCCAGTGTATTGCAGTGTGTCTAATTCTTTTTCTAAAGGAATGATAATTGCTGGTTCATGGTACCCTTGCACCCCCTCCAACCCATTTGGTGGAATAACAGACCCTCTTGCATATGAACCTGAAGAAACAAAACCAGAGGTACTCAACCCTCACACTGTGCTGTTTAGAGCATCTACTGTGATACGGCAACAAGGAAATTTGTGTTTTAGAGCTTCATTTTTACACGTTTACTTTTAAGTTCCTTTACTGTATATATTGTTAATCCTTGCCTTAAGACCCCAAAACACTCTTAATAATGTCATAATTTTGATATCCTATCCTATATGGAAGAAACTTCAGTACCACCACGTTACTTTTGTCTAGCCCAAAACATTTATTCCAAAATAGCAAGGAATGCATCTCTGAGCTCCACTAGGACTGATCTTTTACTAAATTTGGAGATAAGCAGATACACTAAACTGATCTGGATGCACAAACCTGAACAGTAGACAAAAACACCATCCAGCCTGTGGAGAAGATGGACTTTCATAAAAGGATCAGTTCCTAAAAACAAGCGGTTTAATTTCAGCAATAACATGCTGATATTAAACATACTGAGGGGTTAACGACACAAAGATGCAAACAGGATTAGCAAAGCAGTGACAGCTCATGCGATAAACCATCATTAATTATGTTGTGACCCTGCACTGAGACCGCACCCAGCAGCCCTGATGTGGTGTCAAGATAACAAGTTTGGTGGCATAAGGGACAAAAGGGGACGTTTCATTGAACAGAGACCAGGATCAGCTTTATCACACGACTCCCCTCTCTATCTCTGTTGACTTTTCCTGTCTCGCTACACTATCAGATATCTAATGAAGTGCCCTAAAATACACTTTTATATGAAAAAAGAAAAAGACGCCTATTATGTAACTAATTACAACTACTGTAAAAACAAAAGAGAAGAAAATGTTCTGCCTTCCAGATTGAGTAGCAAACTGTTGATCTTTCCGACAACACTTACATTCTTTACACAGATGCCAAGAAAAACAACTCGGAGCCAAGAATGGAGGAAGACAGTGAGATAACACACACACACACACACACGCACGCACACTCAAGATCAAAAAGCTTCCAGAAAATGTAGCAAACCTTCAAAATGAACATTTCCACAATTAGTTCAACTGTACACACACATCACACACACATACACCGTAAGAATTAAGTGCAAAGTGCAAGAAAGACATTTAATTTAGCCTTAGAAAAGACTGCGACATGAAAAAGCAAAAATATACAAAAGGGCACTTGTGGAGAGGAGGGGGTCAGAGAGAAAGAGAAAGAACAAAAAAAAAAGGAGCGACAGATGAAAGGCAAGAGCCTGGGAAGTAAAGTGAGGGACAGAGGAGTGTGGGAGAAAGCAAAAGTTACAGAAGACAAAAAAAGAAACTTTTTTGATCAAACTGTCAAATGAGTTTCAGCAAACCTCCCACAATGGTTTCAAGGTGTTTCTGCTTTAATGCCTCCTAACAATAGCAGTATAATCAAGCTTTAATATGCAGATTTTTAAAAAAAACTTGAATTTTGCTGACCTGTCATTTGGGTAAAAGGGAATGATTAAAAACCTGTGACAAACTACAGCTTCTGACGTTTCTCTAGACCCCCTCTCATTCTCAGCCAACAGGTGTGTCAGTCTGTTTCCTTCCTTCCTCAAACCATTTGTACTTCTAGCGCTCCTGCCTTTACTCATTTTTCTGCCCCCCCACCCCCCACTGTCAGTGTCTCCAAATTGGGCAGACTTCATGCTCGAGAGGTTTGAGAAGTTGGAACAGAAAATAGAAGCTCACAAACCCGAGGACACGCTGTGCTTGTCGCAGGGTCAAAGAGTTCAACATGAATACCACATATATTCAGCTTTGTCCAAGATCAGGATTTGAAAGTCTCTTTTCCCCACTCTGTTTCTATCAGTTAGTCGCGCACGCACACACACACACACACACACACACAATGATGTAATACTGTTGAGAGGAAAGGTGGATGCCCATGGAAAGCCTAAAGGAAGCACTCTCTGTTCCTTTCCTGTTCCTACCAATGTATGTGTGTGTCAACACTGACCAAGCCATATCTGTGTTGTGATAGCTCTGGGCCTGATTCCTGGAAATAATGGATAAGAGTATATGAACACACAATGCTTTTAGGTCAGCAGCATGCGCAACTACATATGTAGACACACACATACAGTGTTAAGCTTCCCAATAAGCCTATATGTGTGTATGAGTGCGTCGTGCGTGCTGTGACATTGAACGACCCTTTGTGCACGTGGACCTCTTGAACTCCTCGATGATTTAATTAAATGTCAGAAATGACTATTAGGAAAAGAAGAACCCAAAGCAATCCAATGACACGTGAGTTGAATCACTATGGAAACAGCCCACACTGGTTTGTCAGAGCTTATCTCTCATGGAAAAAAAAAATAAAATCACCATGACAACCCAGCAAAAGGAGAATGGTTTCTGTTGTGGATTGAGCTGGTCGCCTACTTTTGGCTTCTGCTAAATTCTGCAGCCTAAGCTAAACAATGAGCTGAAATAACAAAACCTACGATGAAAAGGCCAACTAAATTTGATCAGGACAGCAAAGTGCCTTTGTCTCAAAGCATATTTTATATTATTTATTAATGTACATTATTTGTGGGGTTCTAAACTGACACACCTGGCTTTTAGTCACATACAGTTTAACTGCTTGCATTGTAGCAACACCTGGGGCTGTCACACTGTACTTTCATGTTATACTAGTAAAGGCAGGGATTAATCAAATCTGAAATGTGACTTATATGACTTGTGTTATAGTATATAGACAAGTGCAGTTCTTCTCTCTCTTCTCTTTAACAGGACTTGGTTGATGGGGCACCTCAAATATAAATTGTGCTTTGAAGCAATACAAAAAGGAAAAGAAAAAGAAAAACTAATTTGGTGGTGATGCTGCATTTATGTAAATTAATCTATATGTAGCCAGGCTGCTTTGAATTTTTTTTTCTAGCTCTGTTCAATATCCCTGAAATAACCAAATAATGTCCTGTTTACTTTAAAAGTGGCCAAATGGGCATGAATGCAGCACCTTTAAACTACACTGCTCTTCCATATATTACCTTTTCACATGAATTTCTCAGCATTGCTCCCAGTGTTTTTCCTCAAGCCTCGTTTTAAGCAGATTAAAACAAATTTGAAAAAAGTCTTGATTTTATCAATGCCACAACAATCAGGATTATTTGAACCATCATGTGATCTGTGCATCAACCACATTTAGCACACTTGCATATAAACTTCTAAAGATTTACTTGCAGTTCAACCGAAAATGTATAAAACTTCTGATCTGAACCAGTACTTAAAGCATTTAAATAATCCTCATATAAACGGAGACAAAGACACTGATGATTTACAGGCACTTTAAGTTCCTCCCATTCACGTTCCTTACTGCTTATCTAATTCAGGATCACAAAGGGGACTGGAGCCTATCCCAGTCTGTCATAGGGGAAGGGACAGAAGCTCTCACAGGATTTATCCACATTCAACTTAAATCACTTACAATGATTTTAAGCAATACTTGCTGGGATTTAAGTTGCTCTAAATCTGGATACAATGAGGTACAATGAAACGTTTCGTGTCTAATAAAATATAATTAGGTAGGAGTCTGGTTAATCTTTCTCTCTCCCTCCATCTCCACTGCTCTTGTCAATTACAGTACATTTTTATTTTGTATGTTTTCAAGAAATGAAAGTAAATTTACGCACACTTTAGAAAATCCCCAAGGCCGGGCCTCAGTCAAACTTACCAAGCTGATCAAACACAGACACACACACGCACACCATCGCACAGGGTAAAAGCTGACTGCATTTCCTTCGTTTCCGGCCCTAAGGTG
Source organism: Bujurquina vittata (assembly GCA_015106715.1). Taxonomy (NCBI): domain Eukaryota; kingdom Metazoa; phylum Chordata; class Actinopteri; order Cichliformes; family Cichlidae; genus Bujurquina; species Bujurquina vittata. The sequence continues at coordinate 8,752 of VUQK01028300.1, read as the reverse complement.
TACTGTAGAGCAGGATTATACAGTGCAACGCTTCACTAACACCCTGTTCATTATGAGCCCACTCTGACTCAGCCTGCCACAGGGCAAGCAGCACATGAACATACACATACAAGCTCCAACGTATGATTATAAGCTCTACCAGCAAACTGACACACACACGCACACACACATAGAGTACTTGACAGGGTGTAAAAGGAGTATGAGATTGTGTTGCACTAAGCCGTTATTAACACCCACATTAGATGAGCTACAGAACTGGTGAATGTTTCATTTAAAGTGATCTGAATGAAGCCAAGCTCTGGGCGTCTACAATGATAACTTGGGTTGGGGTGTGTCATGTCAGTGCAGAAATGTGCCCTCATGTACTCAGAAGAGGTCCAAAAGGCCAGGCGTGCTGGAAAATGCATGCACGCATACGTGCCTATCCCTTAGCTGGACAGAACCACCAATCATGACGGTGCTGAGGAGGATTTACTCCCATGATCCCTGACCTGAATCCACGAGTAACTCTGACCTGAGGTGTGCGCGCCCGCTTAAAAATGACGACAGTAATGACAACATTAACCACATGACGTCCATGACTCTCTGCTCACACCGACCACGTAACCACAACTCTCTCTGCAGATTAGATGGCAAGAGTTCACAGGACAACATCAGCAGTCCTACCAATGCTCAAGTTAAACCAAAAATAAATAAATAAAACTGTCATACTCTCTACTCACCGCCTGGTTCCTGTCGGTTAGACGATAGTTGTGGTTCTGCAGCAGCCGACAGCCATCCTTGGCCAGCCGCTGAACGGCCTCCAGCCCCAGCCGGCTGGTTAGCTCCTCACGGCGGCACACAGTCCCCATCCCTCCGCCGCCGCCGCCACTGCTGTCCTGCAAAGTGCACACACCTCCCAGCTGCAACACAGGAGGCATGAAGACATATCTCAACCCGCAGTCCCAAGACATTGTAGAAACACTCAAAGTATGTTTGTGGAATGGAGGTCAAGAAAGTTTGGGCATAATCCAGAAATATGCAAGGATAAGTAGGATAAGAAGAAATGGTAATCCCGGGTCTCTCTAATCTTGTTCTCCCAATTATTCTTCCTTGTCTCTTATTCTTTTCTATGTATTATAGTCAGTAATTCCTTTTTTATCTGTTGCAGCCCTCTTTGTCTCAGTCTGACTGCTCTGTGTCAGAGGATCTGGCGGAGAAGGAGTGAGTGTGTGATTAGTAGTATAAGTGGGCGGGAGTGGGTGTCTGTGTGAGAATAATGTGCTAGGGTGCAAGTGTGGTGTCTGTCTCCTCCCCTCTATAGTCACTACAGAAATCTGCTACTGTCCTGCTAGTCCAACTGAGGCAGATTAAAAATTAAAAAAAAAGTTTGACGAGAAGGAATGTATAGCACTGCAGTCTTAAAAAGGAAAGAGAAAGAGAAACATATTTCATTGAAATAACTCAAGGATTCTAGAGAAGTCGCTGGCTTTGTCCCTAAATATACCTGACAATAGAAAACATTACTCTGTGCTCCTTAGGGTGCCAGTATGATGGTTATCGCCAGTGGCTGGTAGCCCAGTCTGTTTATTTTCCTTGGAAGAGAGAGACAGAAAGGG
>VUQK01028298.1:7274-31877 GCA_015106715.1 Bujurquina vittata | reverse complement strand
TTCAGGTTTTAATTAATATTTTAACTTTTTTTTAAAAGCTGTTTATAATTTAATACAAGTTTAGTAAATAATTTCCAAATGTTTATACACATTTTTTGCTGTTTTGATTGTTTATCCATCAAAACATCTAACAACAAATTTTATTTGTAGTGTCAGCTAACAATTTCAGCTGTTCATCCATAGAGTTAGCTCACATTTTAACAGCCTGGAATACTTAAAGTAAATAAGTCACAAGTGTTTATTCATAATTTTAACAAGCTACTCTGTTTCAACTTTTTTTATTACTATTTTTTAGGTTTATCTTCTAACACTGTTTGTGGCGTCAGCTGATACTTTCAACTGCTACTCTATGCCGTTAACAGCAACAACTTTTTACAAATTTTTATTTACAATTTTAAATTAGCTGCTTTATTTTTTAACTCTTTATCTTTTATATTTAACTACACATAGAGCTAGCCTAGCACTACCAAATGTAAAAAAGCAAAGCGAGAACCTGAACAGGATAAGAAGGAAGTGAAAGGATGGATGAATATAAAGCAAAAATCTGCTCCAACAAATTAAAGGAACACTTTTTAAATCAGAGTATAGCATCAAGTCAATTAAAGATCTGAGATATTGAGCTGGTCAGCTAAGTATCAGAGGGGCTTGTTAGTCAGTTTCAGCTGCTTTGGTGTTAATGACAGGCGCACCAGATTGACAACGAGACAACCACCAAAACAGGAACAGGTGGAGGCCACTGATCTTTCTCCCCTCCCTCATCTTTTCTGACTGTTTTTTACTAGTTTTGCATTTGGTTGGTACTACTGGTAGAATAAGGTAGCCCTACAGAGGTTGCACACAGGTGGTCAAACTCCTCCAGGATGGCACATCAATACGTGCCAGAAGGTTTGCCGTGTCTCCCTGAGGGCCTGACATCTTGTGGGCCCTGTGCTCACTACTCGGCTCTGTGGACCCCACGTGACATTTGCCATAGAATACCAGAATTGGCAGGTCCACCAGTGGTGCCTTGTGCTTTTCAGACATGAGAGCAGGTTCATGGTTTGGTATGTCAGTGATGGGGAGACATACCCATAATAGCTAGGCAACAGCACCCTGACAGTCATTAGATATTGGGATGAAATCCTTGGACCCATTGCCAGACCCTACACTGGTGCAGTGGGTCCTGGGTTCCTCCTGGTGCACGGTCTCATGTGGCAAGAATGTGCAGGCAGTTCCTGGAGGATGAAGGAACTGATACCATTGGCTGGCCTACATGCTTGCCTGATCTAAATCCAAAAGAACGCCTCTGGGAATGTTCTGGTCCATCCGACGCCACCAGGTTGCACCTCAGACTGTCCAGGAACTCAGTGATGCCCTGGTTCAGATCTGGGAGGAGATCCCCCAGGACACGTCGTCTTGTTAGGAGCCCCAATGTTGTCAAGCATGCCTACAAGCATGCGGGGGCCATACAGACTACTGAGCACCATTTTGATTTTTTTTGGCAAAATGGACTAGCCTGCTGCATAATTTTTTTCACTTTGATTTTCAAGCTGTCCTTGAATTCAGCCCTCTGTAGCTTGATAATTTTCATGTCCATCAAACAATGTGACATCCTTTTGTTCCTAACAAATTGTTCCTTTAATTTATTTGAGCAGTGTACTGTTTTGTGTCCTGTAATGAATGTGGAGTTCAGTTCATGTGAAGTTCAGTCAGGGAAACTACAGGTACAACTGCTATTTAGCCTCCAAAAGACGGTGATTTGTTTATCTTAGAATAAACAGAAATCAAACAGGCAGCCTGGCTTTGCCTAAATGTATAAAAAATCCAACTACCAGCAATCTGAAGTTCTCCAATTTAAACATTATATCACATTTTAAAATTTGAACAAAAGAAAAAAAGATAAAAAATTGCACTTTTAGGGAAAGAGTGGTGCCTTAACTTTCCATTTCTGACATGCTGAAGATCACAAAATGTTTTTTTAACACTTCATTTTTTGTACAGATTTAAAAATACATTATATGACATGTTAATTACAATGTCTCAGAGCTGCCTAGAGGCTGGTTGTCATATTTTTTTTAAACCTTCCATACTCAAACAAGCTGGTTCCCTTTTTCCAGGCTTTATTCTAAACTAATCATATTCTGGTGGTTTCTTTGTCACGTGAGTGGTCTCAATATTCCTATCTAACAATGAGCAAGAACGATAATAAGCAAAAACTGTAAAGGCTGAGGAAGAGCTTTGAAAGACAATTTGATAAATGCACACAAAAGCTTAGTCACAGTCAGATTCAGTGATTTCAATTTACCGGTCACATTAATGGGGATGACACATGAGGTGATGACTTGGGAATTGCTTTTCATTCTCTCCTCTGGGGTGGGCAGCGGCAGAGCTTTAGACCAGTTAGTCTGCTTGTCCAGGGTGGAGGGGATGTTAGGGATGGGAAACTTAGACCGGTGACCTAGAGCCACCCCGTCAGAGTCGGGGTCAGAGGGCGTAGCCTGCAACAGATGGATATTTGCATGGTTAGATTGTTAAAGTTAGGCCGGCATTACGTGAGATGTGGTTTGGCAGTTAGAAAATTAACAAACTCAGCTTCAGGAAGGGGAACGTGCTGATTAAAATCAGGGATTACACTGATATTGTCCAAGTGTTTATCCTTGAAAGAACTGAAGAGAAGCTGTGGAGATTAGTGTCTTATTAATCTGCAGCAATCAGTGCTCGCTGCCTGCAGGCGGAGCAGAGGTAAATCAATGCACATGCCCTTCCAGCTGCTGAGTTTCATGTTGGAGTGCAAAGAAACCAGAAAGTAATGGAAATAAACAGCATGCTTCGAAAAGAGAGCGAGAGTGGAAAGCACAGGATGCATTCAATGAATCTACATCATGCAAACAAATAAATTTCAGAAACCCGCATGTGTCCGAGCCTCAGGCTAACCCAAAGTTTGAAGCACACACTCTACAGGACGCGTCATGACAAACACTTAACAAATAAATAAAATGATGCCTCCTTCGCTCACAGGATATGACATAATTTCCAACTCTTAGCTCATGTGCCGACAATCCAAAAATATTCCAAGGTTCTCCTGCATGATAAAAAGTGTCCAGAAATGTCAGCCAGGCGTCCCCACAACTCCACGGGCCTCCTCAGCCTCTACAGAGCCACTCGTCCTCATAGCTCCGCGCTACATGAATTTGGGCTGTTAATTTCTTACCTTGAGATTCCAACACAGAGACACATGTGAAACTGGGAGTGCTTCTCAGGCTCGACTGGTTCCCACCTCCACAACCCGACAACCTCCCACCCCCATTTGAAGGCGACCCTCGAGCCTTTGTGCTCCCCGTTCCCAGCAGACCAATGAGACCCTGACAAAACCCTGGCCACAAAAGAAACCGGTTCCCTTGGAAACTTCTTGCAACGAGGAGAAAAAAAAAAAGAAACCAAAAGGAGACCATTTACAGCTGATTTGTTTTGAGAACGGTTTTAAGAGTGGCTGAGAGGAGGGATGAGCCGACTGAAAGAAAGAGACGAGGGATTAGGGAAAAAGGAGGAAGAGTGGGCACGTACAGGATGAGAGGAAGTAAAAAAGGAGTGGCAGAGTTTGAAGCTCATTCCTGTCTCACGGCGGGCATCGGGCACGATACTTGTTAAAAAAAGAAAACAGCATAAAGAGGGAAACACGAGGCTGTCAGCTGTGCAGTGAGGAAACCGCAGCACAGAGGGATCATGGGTAATCACAGGCGCAAGTTTGGAGAAGCCGACCCTATCATTAGAGAAACCCGGGCTGCTGTGATTGTGGCCCTCACACACATTCCTCGCATGCTTCAAGTCTTCACATGACAACAACAACAACAACAATATGCAAACGTGTGATGTGTCGGCACGGGCGAAACTTTAAAGAGGTGCTCGCCTTCAGTATCACCCCCACATTCTGAAATGGGTGGGGCAGGATGGCAACTACTGCCAGACAATGAGAGGGCATGCATTTAAAAAGAGATAAGAAGAGGTCAAACAGGGCGGACAGCTGAAATAAGTTGTTAGGAGGAGCACTCAGGAGGAAGATGAGGTAGGGAAGGGACCAATACCTTTCTGCTCCAGGGAGAGAAGCGGCAACATTCGATAGGGGAGGAGGAGCGGGCGGATTCGAACTGAATTACGGGTGAAAAAACAACAAACAAACAAAAAAAGGACAAAAACACATGGAATGAACATGGAGAAATTCAACATAGACACAAAATAGACAACATTAGGGGGGTAAACTTAGTGGGGAGGAATATGAGGACTGAAATATTTGGGCTAGGGCAGGTGTGATGAAAGCTGCATTGTCATTGTGATGAAATATAAATGAAGCAACAAGACACACGTTACAAACACAGTCCTCTTTCCCCTTTACCTGTGCTAACTGTGTTGTTGCATCTCTAAAATGCCTCTCTGGGTGCTTTTGGTGGGGGGAAAATGGGAATGTCACTTAAAAAATTACAGACAGGAGGGGAAATCAGTGTTAAAACCATTCAAATATTATTTAAAGAGGAACCATTATACTCATTTACAAAATATCTTTTATTCTTAAAGCTGGCAGATCAACGTTGCATGATTCACAGTTCAAAATAATCCCTATTTTTTGTATCCTGGGTTTTAAATGCCTTTCGCTCCCTTTCTTCTGACTGGATCCCATTCTCAAACAGAAGGTTTGAACAGGAAGTGGCTATGGCTTGTTACATATTGCCATTTTTGCCAGAAGCCTCCCTGCTGCTCTTCATTATGCAGAAGATATCTTTTGGCATCAAGGCAGTGAGATATAACTGCCCTGTTTCAGAGACCCACAGACTCTATCAGGGGGTGGTGGTGGCAACAGTATTGTGAGAGTCCACTAGCTGCTGGTTTCTCAGCAAAGAGTTTGTGGTTCACTTCCTGTTTGGGCCTTGGTGGTCCTGACGATAATCTTGATATTTAAAAATAAAATATAAATAATGAATGAATACACAAACTGTGTAATTGCAGAAAAGTAAATAAATAAGTAAGTAAGTAAATAAAGTTTAATTCAATTCAAAAGCAGAAGAAGTCCCCTTTATAATACAAGAGAAGCAACATTTGAATATGAAAGGATGATTATTTTCCACTTACTGACATGTTTTCTCCATTTCAGCTCTATCAAGTCAGATCATAGTGATGTTGTCACTGCCTTGAGTTACTAGCAACACATTCCTACCCTGACTGGATCTTTTAAAGCAGTTTGGATCAAAAGAGAAGATAATAGTCTCACCGTTGTTAAATTTACCCCCCTCTGAGGGGTGGGATACACGGGCATCGGGGGAACTGCCAAGATTGAGATGGTTACTCTCCGCTCCCTGCTGCCCGATCGTCTCCTCTGGCGATCTGCGGCAGAAACCACGTAAAAAATTGAAGAAATTAATTGTATTCATTCATTAATATAATAAGGCATCAGAGGTGTCACATGGGGCTGCTTTAGACTGGCCTGCAGGGTTAAACTAGTCCTCACAGATTACATTAGACACCCTGCGACAGGGTAACTCAAGTCTAAGACTGTTACCAATAATCAGAGACTCCTGCTTTGATTAGTGCCAGTCAGCTACAAAAAAAGAGGAAAAGAGGGCTCCTGATTTGTAGTTTGATCACAGTTATGAAGAATAATGAGAGGAGAAAAATTAAAGCGACACTGGAAATATACTGCAGCTGAATAGAAGTCCCGCTTAACATAATGAATTTATAAATCTACCTATCATATGGTTTGCATGAAAATATCAGGTTTTTTCAGATTGTAGCTTCAAAATATGTCCACTAGAGGGCAGGGTGCCACCAAAAACAGGCTGCAGACCAGCACGGGAGAATGCATGTTATCTCAGAAGTGTTTTTAAATGACATGTAAAGTCAAAATGATGCTGTGCATTAACTAGGCATGACAGAGAGCTAACTTCAGAGCAGCTCTGTTTGGCTTCACTCCCATGCTCTGGTCTGAGGAGCTGAATGCTGCTCAGGGCCTCACCTCGGTGCAGGGCCCACAGGCTGAAGTTGGCTTGCCTGTGGAGATCTTCCACGCATTCTGGCCGTGTAGAGGGATGGAAAATGTTCCTCTGCTGGTGCCAGGGGGCTTGATAATGCGCCGTCAGCTTACTCTCCACATCCAGGTTCGATACCGCTGTCAGGCAGAGATTGGAGACAGGTCAAAATGACAAAAGTACTGCAACCTATTCTTATGAAATTCAACAGCGTGCTCATTGACATCCAGTGACATCATTTATATAGCACAAGGGCAAATATATATGTTCCTAAAATATCTCGTTATAGCCACATTAAATCCACATGTCTACGACTGTGTAATGGCTTGAAGCTTGTTGCTTTACACTTTAAGTTTAGTGAGGGGAAATGGTCACAAACAGATTTGACATTTCACAAAATACTCATCAGTATCTTTTAAATATCTCAAATATCTTTGAGATATAACAAATCTCAATGAATTTACTATATATATGGTTCCCAGCCTACAATACTGCCAGGTGGACTTGAACCCCTTCGTTATCAGCATGTTCACGTGTTCATTTGAACTGGTTAGTTTAACATTTATGGTCAGTTAACTGCCTCAGCTGTTGGTTATCAAGTCACCACTTCACATTCATTCATTACTTCTAGCTGCCATTTAAAAGCTCCTCTTCCCAGTTGCCAATTTTTTGCCAATTCTAACCATAGACATGTATACCTAGACGCCACATTGAGCCCTGACTCATGCGTCAACGTCGCCACCGAACTAACATGAGAGAGATGCTGCAGTCTGGTTTGTCGAACCATTTTACAGTCAAAACAGGATCACATGGGATTACCTTTCACAGGTTTCACAGGTCATATTTGGCCATTTTAACACTTTGAAAACAGAATTACTTTTTTGTGCCCAAGTTTCCCAGTGTATATTTGAATGTGTGAATGAACGCATTAACTTAAATAACTTTGTAGAAAGGAGGTTTATAAAGTTCAGTAGATTTACATTTATTAGTCTACAGAGCAGATCTGCCACAACCAATATGGTGGACACATTGACGTGTGACAGAGATGGGCCGCCCCACTCAATGCGGTGTCTAGGTATATATGTTTATGATTCCAACTACTTAGCCATGCTCTATTCTATACTATTAGTTAACAATTTCATCTGCTACCACACTTATAATTAGTTGATTTAAACTTTTTATCATTAATATTAGATGCCCATTTTAACTGTTTATGTTTAGCTACTGCTGTGCTTATTTATCCAGTGTTAGCTAAAACCTTAGAGATTTTGGTCCATATTGACATGACAGCATCATGTGGTGGCTGCACATTCATGATGCAAATGTCCCGTTCCTCTACGTCCCAGAGGTGCTCTATCGGATTGGGATCTCATGACTGTGGAGGCTGCTTGAGTGCAGTGAGCTCACAAACTCATCGTCATGTTCAAGAAACCAGTTGGAGATGATTTGAGCTTTGAGATGTAGTGTGTTATCCGGCTGGGTGCTACATTTTTCCAGTCTTCTAATGTCCAGTTTTGGTGTGAATTGTAGAATCAGTTTCCTATTCTTAACCCACAGGGGGAGCACCTGGTGTGGTCTTCTGCTGCTGTAGCTCATCTGCTTCAAACTTTGAAGCGTTGTGCAGAGATGCTTTTCTGCATAACTTTTTTGTAATGAGTGGATCTCTGATTTACTGTTGCCATCCTATGAGCTTAAAGGAGTCTGGCCAATCTCCTCTGACATCTGACATCAACAAGGCAACTACTACTCCCTGGATTTCCTCTTTTTTTGGACCACTCTCTGTACACCAGATGGTTGCGCACCAAAGCCCATGTGACATGTCTGTAAGTGACATGGTTTAAATAACATACTCAGATTCTCTTAAAGCCACAAAAATCACCCTTTCCTCCCCATTCTGATACTCTGTTGAACTTTAGCAGGTCACCCTGACCATGTCTACATGCCTGAATGCATTCAGTTGCTGGCGTGTGATTGGCTGGTTAGATAGTGAAAAGATGTACCCAATGAAGTGGCTAGTGAGTCTGTAGTTAATTTATTCTGTTATCTAACAATTTTAGCTTTTTTCACACTTATACCTTTAAAAAGATGAACTTTTCATCTTTAATTTTAGAAAACAGTTTACTTTTTTAAAATCATAATTTTAATTAGTTCATCTAACCTGTTATCGGATCCTTTCAACAGTCACTTTTTGTGGCTACTGACACTAGTTTTAGTTTTCAACATTTATGTTCAAATCTCTTAATGGTCATTTACTTCTTTAAATTATTATATTAATTTCTGCTATGCAAATCTTTCCATTGACACCCCCCCCCCAAATAGTGCAAAAGTACCCGCTGGGGTACACGTGTCGCTCACTGGGAATGCCAAGTGCTGTATGATGGAAAGACAGCTCTCATTACAACTGACCTGCTGAGCTTCACTGGTACTGGAAGGAAGCCTATAAATTACCACACAGGCAATTTTGTGGTTAAGCCCATTAGGGCGAACCCCACAGCTTCTGAAAAATGTGACTGATGAGCTTTCCTTTGTGTTGGCTTTAAATGTTATCTCTTCCATATGAACACTAAAGGATTTTTATTGGTTGGGAGAACAACGGGCTCAGATTAAAGCCTGAGACTAAAAATCCAGATAATCGCATCCAATGTTTGCAGCACATGAGCCTGTTTGCTAGTGCAACGCTATCACCTGCAGCCAAACAATAGGTATTAATGCAACCCGATAGTGTGACTTTCATCCTCTAAACACTGACCAATACATGGAATAATCCTACTGCTCCCCCTTACACCTCCTCAAGTTACCGGGAGGATGCTCTTCAAATGAAAGATAATGCATGGAGGGTCTGGACAAATGGGGAAAGTCGACAGGACACAGTTTGGTCTTTGTGCTGGGGCTTATTTGGGTGCTGACCCCTTGAAGTATGCACATGAGTGATTCACACAGGAACAACATGTCAAAGAGAAGTCAGCATGACTAGATTAAAATAACAGCATAGTTAAGCTGCATGAAATAAGACTGCATCATTGAAGACACTGGCGTGAGATAGTACCTCAGACATCTGTAGCAAAATCCAAGTAAAATCCAGAGGATTAACTGCTGAGCTTTTGCTTTGATTGCAGACAAAGACAGATCTGTCAGTCTTCTCCTACCTGCCTGACATTTCCGGGCCTGTCCTTGACCGGGCAGCTTCACTGGATCGCACTCTGCCTGACCTCTGAGTCTGATGAGAGGCAGCTCTGGCTCTCAGTTTGCTTTGTGTTGCAGCCAGAAGTTAACTTTAGCCCCATTCACACAAAAAAGGACACAGTCCAAGTCCTGACTGGAGCCACTAAAGGTCAGGAAGCCCCATCACTAAACCTCAGCCTGTGGGTCCAACTGCTGCATATGTTCAGTGGTTTTCTAACATTGCTACCACTGCTGTGAATCCTCTGGCAGGTCCTTTCTAAGAAACACTGTGAAATGCATGAAACCCCCCAGGAGACGTGGCATGTTTATCAGTTACGCCGACACAACCTGACGTTTTCCAGAGTGATCTAAAAGCCCTGTGCTGTGCGACCTTGCTGAACTGAAAACACACTGCGCTGCGTCTCCTGCACGGCTGGAGAAGCTGGAGGTGAACTCTGCAAAGATTTACACTGGTAGATAAACCCTGCTTCACTTGGTTCTCAATGAAATAGTTTTATTCATGCCAGATGTTTCCTACTAGCTGCCATATATGACTTTGCATGTGTGTTGTAAATATACAGCCAGGCCTCAAATACAAAACATGAAATAATCACTTTGTTAGACATCAATTTTTTTTTAATATGCAAGAAAAACCCTGTAATCAGTGACAGCCTGTGACCTGTATGTATCCACATTTATTGTATTTATTTATTGGATTTGTCACCCATTTAATATCTGCACAGCAATATATAACCGCGCAAACGCCTACAATATTTCAGATGTGAGACAGATGGTGCATTTGTCATGTAAATTGTGGTGAGATGAGGAGATATAGGTCTCTGACACTGTGTGTCAGCCTCTCCCCTCAATGCTTCCCTGCTGAGCGGTGAACTGCTGGCCTTGCTGTGACACCCTCAGTGTCTCACAACACACTAAAAACCCATTTGACAACAATAGCAACCACAACTAGGACAAACACTGTGCTCTCTTCTCCTGACTATTCAACTTTCCCCGTTTTTATCCTCCTCCAGCTAAAAAACAGATCAGTACGTCCTTTGAGCTTGCTCAGTGAAATCTTGGTTAAGTGAGACAGAGCTTGTGCAACAGAGCAGGAGCTTATAAGAGGCCTTTAGGAGAGGTTTTCATGGACACAGACGTCCATATGGGGAAAGCTTTTAGTGGTAATTTAGTGGTCAGCTGTTGCCCCCAATGAGGCCAAAGAAAACACATCAGGCTTCAGTCATCTCACTGACCTCTTGGCAGCTTTCTCTTTCTTTCACATCAGGCTGATTGATCTGCAGCATGGCTCCATTGGGCCAAAGAAGCCACGTGGCTTCAGGTGAGAAGAGAGAGAGAAAAAAAAGCCCAGATTTTGAGGAGCATTTCAATATATTTATGTGCTTCGCTGTTCGTGGCATCCTTCTGTAAACTTTCCCGGTGAGGTGAAATCACTCCCTCCATTATCTGCACTGTGACACTGCCTATCAATCTCATCTCCACCTCTTCATCGGCGGCAGGATCATCCCCCCACTGCTCTGCTCTCAGGCCTGCAGGCCAGGAGAAGAGGGGCAATGAAAGCCTGCATGCATCCCCAGACTGCCTCTACCTTGTAATTTACTCAGTATTGGCTCAGACAGGAGCCAAGTCAAAACCACCTCACACCTATGCTCACACACCTACAATTTGCCAGCGGCCTGGGAGAACAGAGCCGCAGATGTCAGCCATTAGGTCACACATAGATTTACAACAAAAAATAAAAAATCTGAACTTGTGAACATGCAACAGGCAGACAGGCGAGTTTCAGCTGTGTGTAATTCATACGAGTGACTGTTTCAATCCTTTCTTCTTTGGGGTTAAACCAAATCTTCCCACCCACATGTCCACACTGTAGGACATGTGGGTGGGGAGAGTTTGGGGTTTGTGCATGCTGTCTAACACGGGTCAAACTAACCATGAAAAACGCACTCTTTATCATCACCTCTTACATCTTGTGACAAAGTGTGAAACCGCTGTGGCTGAAATGCAGCGCAGGAGAGAAGTGGGAGGTGCATGCAGCTCAATTAAAGCCTCAGTAAATTATACAGTACCTTGGGGTGTGAGGGCGAGGCAGCATCCTAGAGCCATGACCGAGCGGCGTGGTTTCACCTCACGTTAAATCGGTCGCCTCAACACAAACTCCGCATCCTTCGTGACTTTACAGTGACGTCCTTTGGCTCTACTGACCTACAGCCCCTCTGGAACATCTGCTCACACTCCTCCCCCCATGTCTCCGTCCCCACCCAGTGCAGGGTACAGATGGCCGAGCCATGCCCTGACTTGGAGACCACTAATCTCTTTATGGTGTGCTATAGGAGGAGAGGAGTGTTAATCCAAACCGCTGTAACAACACTGACCGATAAACCCACAAAGGAGGCTCGTGGAGGGTGCACAGGAATGCAAAAGAATGCACAGGACAGTGCACGTAATTAACCTACATGTTTAATATTGGACTTCATTCTTTGCATAAATCATTTAGATACTTTGAACTATGCAAGTACGAGTACTGTGGTTTCCAAGGTGCTGGAAAACAAACTTTCTAATCAAATTCATTAGTTACAGGAATCTATAAAGCATCTAAAGCAATGGGGTAAGAACTTACTCACCTCAACAAAAAAGTAAACAGACACGGATCAAACTGCTGAGACTTATCCTTTTATATTTTTCCGTTGCCAAAAATGAAAATGCTCCAACCTGACATCTGCGATTATTAAAGAAAGCAATGCTGCTGTCCTGCTGAGTGTCCAGTTAGCTGCTGGGAGAAAGTCCCTACGAGGTCTGATTAGGAAAGCACAAAGAGTCCCAATGCCAGTAGAAAAACAATAATACCCCTCTCCCCAGTAATCCGCTCTGAGCCCAAATCCACCCAGCTGATGGTGATGTCGCTGCCGCCACTGCTGACCTGCTGCAGCAGGTGGAGCACAAGATTGTTGATTTTCAGTAAGAAGCCCACTGAGGGGAACAACTGCAATCACTTTGTTTGGGATACAAGTTGTTTAATTCTTGATCTAGTGATGAATGGGAGCATGTATGGCAGAAATATAGTATAATATTCACCAATTAAAGAAGCAGTTAGTTTTGGCCACCCCTTATTCACATGGGGGCACCACAGCAGGCAGCTCCACGTGTTTGATTTGACAGATTTCTTTCCCTCCTCACCAGATACCCCTCCTGATGTAACCCCATCCATTTTTTATCTCCTCCTGGAAGCAAACCAGGAAGCTTTTGCATTTTAGGTGAACACAACGTGACGGGACTACATAGGCAACTAAAGAACTAGTTAGAACAAGAAATAACCCCTCAGTTCCTCCTCAAAAACAGTGTTTTAGCTTCAGGGGGGAGCATGGCTGGCTTTAAGCACAGAAGCCATTTAAATCTTTTGCTTGTGAGATGCAGCCTGTCGTAAGAAAGTTGTCTTACAGTGCGAGGAGCTAAAACGGCTTATTTTCAGACTAGGAGTGAACGGATTATTTTTAAACTGTGACTCATGCAAAGCTACTCTAGAGTTCAAGAATAAAAACAGTTTTTCCTTCCAAGTGACATTTCATCTGTTGGTTTTTTGATGTTGTTGGTGGACACTGTGTAACTAACTGGCCCAAAATCTCACATAGTTTAATTTGGGTTAAGAAACGGGAACAACAAAGGCCAAAGTCTCTGATTTGCATCATTTTCATACTCAAACCAGTCAGCGAGGCCTCGTACCCTGGAAGAGACCACTGCCATCAGGCAAGATAATGGTGATCACTCAGAAAGTTTAATGTTTTTTCCTCCATCTTCACATGATTGCAAAGCAGGGGGCTCCCAGATTGGAAACAGTGACCTCTTGATCTGCAGTGAAATGCTCTACCACTGAGCTACACCCCCACAGCAAGCACTTATTATTACTATTTCATTTTATTTTTTAGGGGTGCTATCATGATTTTGCTTACTTTGTCTTGGCCAAAGGTCCAAATAATGAGGCTCACAGGGAATACTTGCACATATTCTGACCTCATTATTGGAATGTTTGGCCAATTTTAATATGAGCGTCCACGATTGGAACAGTTTATATATGACAAAGTAAGAAAAAGCATAACAGGTCCACTTTAATATTACACTCATAATCATATAAAAGTATTTTTAGGAAAAAAATTGGATCTAACAAATTGCTAACCTTTTTCTTTGACGATGACTTCATCGTTAATCAGTTATAAGACATTGGGGACAATTACAACTGACCAAAGGAAGAAAACACACACCTACACGCACACTATTCAGCCTGATTGTTTTATCTTCACCTGGTTTATTTTGTGATGGAGGAAATAAGAAGCTGCAGTTCCAAGTTTTTAACCATCCTGTAGTTTATGTATTCACATGCTTATCAGTGTGTGACACAAAGTGTAACACCAAACCTAATCAGACACTTGAACCACCCTCACCCAGCTGAACATGGACATTTAAAAGAAAGGCACAAAGGCAAAGAGGCTAAAGCTAAAGCTAAAGGTATCTGTAGCTCGGAGCCAGCGTCAAGCCTGCAGCCTCGGTATGAGCAAAGGATCAAAATTAGGAGGAGGATTATGGCGACGAGTGCAAACGAGAAAAAGGTCAATCTCCTGTTATCTGCTAAAGTTATGAACATGCTGGCACATGATGTAAGCAATTGACATCTGTTTTGTTACATAAATCTGCTAAATTTGTCAGGTAAAGATACTTATTTTCAGTCAATTATTTGTATATATTTCCAGTAGAAGAGCACTTGATTTTCAGCTGTTTAAGTGAGAGAAGATCCTGTAGCTTACTGCAGTTTGGGGGAAATTTTAAAGTTGAATTATTTATTCTATTATGAAAAAAAATAGAAGTTGATTTTTGCTTGTATACGCTGCCAATTGCAGTTCAAGAAGACAGGTACTTATACGGCACACTTTTCACTACAAGCTTCATTCATACAACACTTTTATATGTGCATTTTTAGGAGGTATTTAAAACCTCAAACTGCATCAGGAGCAATTTAGGGTTCACTTCCTGAGAATCAAATCACTAACCTTCTGGTTAGAAGTCACTCCATTTCATCTTTGGAGCCACAGCTCCTTGGATGGCCCCTCAGAAATTTATCCTGAATAAAGGAGCTCTTTGGGCTGGGCCAACTGTACAATTTGCAAGGAGGGAATTCCCCGTGCTATTCACCTGGTGTATTGCCATCCAAAGGCTTTGTTATCACTGCTGTAGAAGGTGGAGTTTGCTTTTAAAGCAAATTTATTTGGTAACTGTCAAATTTATTTGGCCTATTTTGTTTACACAGAGAAGGAAGGACATGCACATCCAAGGAATAATTGAAGGCTGGGTGCTGGGCAAAAATAAAAAATATGGAAACAGAAAAAAAGAGGTCTGCACACCAGCAAAGCTCCTGAATAATATTATTTAATCAAATCCTTAAAAGGAGAGTGACATTTCAGGCCACAATTCACGGCCCGAAATATTATTCAGGAGCTTTGCTGGTTTCTCTGCTTCTACAACCTAAGTGGCACCTGGGATTGCTTCCGATTCCCCCGACACTGGACTTGAACAGGCTGCTGATAGTTGAGACTAATTCTAGTGCAGGTAACTAAAGGTCTTCCCATCTGTCTCTCTTCCTACCACACCTATTCAAATGGGCCCTCCCTCACCTCACCTGGAACTTTGATGTGGGATCTGCTTGGAATGTGATGCTGGGAACCAGGAGGTCTACTGGGGGGCTAATGATCCGTTTTTGCATTCCGATGCTGCTCTCAGGTGCCTGTAGGTACCACAGCAAACAGCTGCTGAGCAGTGATCCAACTACTGGTTAACTTCCTAAAGTGCTTTACTGTCCCTCAATACCAGCCAGCTAATTACCTGGCTGAGAAACCCGGAATACGCCCATCAGGACAGATGATTCTATTTATAGTCCTGTAAAACTGAGTGATGTTTCAATCTGTCTAATTTATTCCGTAATGACATCACCACAGCGGGAAAAAGCAGCACGGGAGTGTGAAATTATTCCTACTGAATTACAACGCTCTGAAGTCTGCTTGAATTTCCTGACTTGAGGTCAGCACGCATGGGCTGGCAGTGCTGCAAGCCCACACATGAAAACTCGCCTGGTGGTGAAATGAACTCACACGTGTACTTTCAGGAGACGCTGCTTTAGATTCTGGACCAGCGCCCAGAGCGCCAAGCTGTCTGTCTGCAAGTGCTCCAGCAGGAACAGCAAGAGTGAAAATGAAGAAAGAGAGGGGAATCCCATCAGATATCATAGTTTCCATTGTAAAATGTAAAAACTCATGACCTCACAATAAACATAGTGTTCAACTGAAGGCAGATAATGAGTGAAAAGCATAAACACACGGACCTCCATACAAGTAGCTCGGAAGGCCCCAAAGTATATCCATCAACAGGAAAGAAATCTCAAAACCACATTCCCCCAAAGCTTCCCTCCTGTGATACAATCCTCAACAAAGCTATAACGTTTCTGATGTGTTTCCATATCGTAAACGCACACACGCAGTTGTTAAACCGCGCTGATTAAGAATTATTTAGGATAATATCTGAAACCCTGCTGCTGCTGCTGCTGTGCCGAAATCCTCCTGAAGGCCGACAAACGCTCTAGAGTTGTAGAAGAGGAGGGGTGCGCGACTGTTTTCTCAGCTGCTTCGAATTACCACTACAAAGTCTGCGGCAACTTTGAAATACTTTCCATTTCGAACCTTCCACAGTGCTGTCGCAGGGACGGCGCGATGCCAAGGAAAAGATCTCCCGCTCTTTTGAGGGAGAGTTTCCTGGTGGGGAAAGGAGGAGGATGTGTTAAACGGAGGGTTAACCGTCTGACGTCCTCAGAAACATTTCCTTTATAAAACTTTTCCAGCTTGTGTAATGTTCACGAGAGCGTGCGGCGTGTTTTACAGCGTGGTAACGAGTGGGCAATTCTGTAAGAGCAACACAGCACATTTTTGTGACATTAACACTGAATCTGCACAAAGGAATAAATAGTGACCCGGCGCTGACCTGCACTTTTGTATCAATAGTAGATCAAATGGATATATGAAATGTGAAAGGAGCTGCACATAGCGAAAAGACCACAGGTACTTATACTCTTGAGATGTTTTAGCAACTTTTAGCTCAGTTTTGGTTTCAGAGCCTGCAAGTTTAATGCTTTGCTCTCTTTATGGGGGGTTTTCACCTGTGCATTAAGGTGTGAGCTGATCCCCTGTCTCACTATGTCTTGTTAAGCACACAGTAAAGTAAATGTTATCACCAAGTTCTGATTAAACAGGTCATAATGTATGTCCATAATTCAAAACTGGCTAAATCATGTATTGCTATATATGAATGATTTTAGCTGTGATTCAGTGGTCTCACACCAGCATATGAGGCCTCCATCTGATTGTGGAACATTAGCTGCCTCTGGAGCATTCACTCCAAACCCAAAGCAAAATTAGTCCATGAGTTCACCGTAAGTTCTGTGAATATGTGACCGTAACAGGATTCCAGCAATCTGCTGTATTTCTTCTCATCCCATTGGATGTCATGAGTGAATATTCACAGGTTTTCAATGCATCTGTATTTACACGCGCAAAGATCGATGACACTCAACTGCAGGGCAACAATAAATTTGAACAAATCACCCTCCCCAGCATTGGAAAACAGACAAGATTAACATTCGCCTGGAGAACACCGAGAAGAACTTTGCTGCTTAAAAAAAAAAGCCCAAAAAAATAGCACACACACATTTTCTTCAGGAGGCCAAAAGAGAGCTGCGCTGAGTGTCAATACTACAGAATTTTCAAATATAAATTAAAATATTTCTAAATTGAAACATGGCTGTGGCCTCTGGGTCTGAAAAGCGAAGTCACAGTGTTCTACTTAATGGCCAGCAGGGGATGACCAGAGCAAAGGGAACTTTGGGTCCCCTGATTCACCCCCCCATTAAAAACTTTAGTAATAAATGTTCTCAATTACTAGTTTCAAATCATATTTAACACTACATGATGTTCATTTAGTAAATTACAATCCCATTTAGAGTGAAACAGATAATAAACACTTCAAACACCTTTTAACTTCGTATCTTCTCACTCTAATACGGTAGACGCATATGAATGCTTGCAATAAAAAAAAAACTTTAGAAGACTCAACTAGGTTAAAACGCTCTTCTAAGCCAAGATTTAAAACAGTATTAAGAAAAGGTTTTTGATAAATGCTAAACTGAGAGCTAAACACGCAACCCCTCCGCCCCCTTTCCGGTGATCCACCGAAAAGCAAAATAAGTACATCCATCAAAGTGCTGCTAAAGAATAACAACTTTACTGAGAATGGAGCGCAGTGCAATCAGTCCTTAGTCACACTGAACAGCTCTCACAGGATGAGTGGGAGTTTCCACTGGTCTTCCCAGTTCACTGTAATTAAATCATGATTTACACTTATCAAGAGGAGTGAAAACAATGATGAAATCATCTGGAATTTACCGTCCGCAGATGTTCTCTCATTAAAATCTTGGAGGAAAACCACGTCATTCATATGAGCTCCGCTTCCGAATCGACTCTCACTCTGTGGCATAAATATTTCATTAACCCTGCCCTCTCTGTGCGAGCTGACCTCTTGTTTACAGGCTCTCTGACTCCCAGTTTGATGAAAAGAAAAGCCTCGGCATAACAAAAACTGAATGAGAGCAACTCCCAGCCAGCAGTGATGGCCGATTCATTTTTCTTTCCTTTACGTGCACACTCAGCAGGGTCAGCAGAGGTCAGGGCCCCACATTCAGCAGGCGTTTACCTCTTGACCTCTAGACACCTCATTATTATGTCTGCATACAGACTGGGAGGTCAGCTCACATCAGCAAACACTCAAGTAAATCACCGACTCATTGGCCACTCGTTTGCAGGCCTCGTTACTGGCGGTAGATATTGAGTTTTCAGATGCTTAGAGATAAAAAAAAAAAACCAAATCATTCTTGCATTTTGTTTTTTAAAGTTAATGGAAAAAGCAAAAAAAACAACAGAAACTTTCTGTCTTTACTAAAGTCTGAGACAAGAAAAAAGCCATCCAGCAGTTCTCTAATGCATGGCATCTGGCAAAGAGCGACAAAAACAGGTAAGAAAAAAGTAACAGCCTATATTTTTAAGTACACTTAAAATTCCTTCAACCTTTAAATCAGCGAGGAGCTCATTTTACAGCTCTGCCCTCCTGATTTGCTACAGAGGCCTTCGGGAGGCTGCAGCACGCCCTCTCATATCACATCATTTAACGGTCTTTGAGGTCACAGCTGACTCCTATTGGGCTGTAATGGCCCTCCTGCTGAGCTTGGCTCGGGTCCCTGCTTT
This sequence comes from Bujurquina vittata, assembly GCA_015106715.1. Lineage (NCBI taxonomy): Eukaryota > Metazoa > Chordata > Actinopteri > Cichliformes > Cichlidae > Bujurquina > Bujurquina vittata. Next base: position 13,375 of record VUQK01028298.1, on the reverse strand, counting down.
CCCTACACCTTTGAAGTACTCACACACTCAGACTCAGCAGAGGAGGAAGGGGCGTTTCTGGGCTGGTCCCAGCTGAAAAAGCTCTCTGGGTTTCCGTACCCTCCAGGTACACCTGGCCTATTAGTCTCACAAATGAAAACGTTCGCCCTTTGACCTCCCGCCTTTGTTCAGTTGGCGCTCCCGTCTCACCTCGAGAAAGGCAGGAATTGTTGGTGAGAGAGTTAAAAAAGAAAAGAAAAACCAGTTCCTGCCTTTACTGGAAGTAAAGGTAGTGTTAACCACAAAGCAGGGGATAATGAAAACCCCTGAAGTCAGAACAAGGAGAAGAAGTAATGTGAGCAGTCTTTGCACGATCAGCTCTGTCAACATGAACCAGAGGGCTTACGGGAAAACGGCTGCATTCAAAAAGGTGAAACTAAAGTGTTTTCTCTGTGGTTGGACAGGATGAGCGGGGCAAGAGTAAATTTACCTTTCCACGTGTACAAAGCCAAGAAAAACAAGAAGAGAATGAGAGCTTAATCTGCTTTCAGCCTGCATTTATACTTTATACATTATGTAATTTTAATAGAACCCCATGAGCATGACAGAGCAATATATATATATATATATATATATATATATATCATTCTTTTGAACCACATATTTAAACGTGCACTAAAGGAAATGTGTAATGAAGAAGGTAGTGGCAGGGCACACACATAAATGAGGCCTATTCTGCAGCAGCTCACTCTATACAAGTGGCTTGGTGCGCACTGTAGAGGCCAGCCATCTGTCACAGGGCTGACACTTCATACCAAAATAGATGCGAGAGGTAGCACCAAACACACGCACACAGAAAGACCCAATCAGCCAGGGTCGTGGGTCAAACCCAGAATCCTTGTTTATTATTGATTAAAAAAAATGATGTGGTGGGTTGGTACTTTTAACTACATTTGCATATTTAATTTCCAATTTTGTTTGGTGATATTTTTGTTCTGTACTGACGAAAATTAGACAGCGCAGTGTCTCCCACACATAGGCTTGACTTAGGTGGGTATATTTTGTGATTTGTATATTCATCCATGGGCGTAATCAAAGTGATCTATTGGCTACTAGAAAATTTGCTCTTATTCTGAAAATCTAGCCGGGGCTAACCAGCTAGCTCCACTTTGTTCCTGTCTAGTGTTTCCTTACTATCACCCTGTTCAGGTTGCTGTTGCTGTGATGTATTTAGCTGTCTGGAGTCTGAAATCCCACCTTAGGACAGCTGGTGATGGTAATCCATGTTCTGCTCGGGAGATCCACTGCTTAGCCGGAGTGGTTAGTAAAAAGACTGCTGTCAACAACTGCAGTCCACGTTTGATGAACTTGCTGAAGAGGATCACTGCTCTTATAAACTGTCACAAATAACATTTTCTTAAATTAATGTATTTAAAAACGTTAATTAGTAATGTTTGTGCATGTGCCTGGCTTTGATCACCGCTGCCCCAGCTTTGGTTTTAGAACAAATTAATACTTGCTGGAGAGTTTTTCTTTCCTTGCGAGGAGTAATGCTAGCTTCTAACTGTCTCCCAGTGCAGCCCATGCCTGCACACACCCACACAATAAAAACAATAAAAGTTGTTTAATCATATTTGGGGTTGTGGTCCCTGGTCGTGAATAAGGTAAATTAAAACATTTAGTTTTGCTGGTCTGCCTTCCAAAGGCAAACACTGCGTTTTGTCAGTCATAACATATGCGTTTTCACTTGTCATAAAACAGCACTGTGTCTATACAGTGCTGCCTGCCTGACCTGACGTGTCTCGCATAACTGTTTCATGGTCACATCGGCCTACATCGGTCTTCTGCTTTGACTGAAAGGCTGCACGCTGCACGGTGTTTGAATTTTAAACAGAAACCAGCTCCCGACAGCAGAAGCCCGTCCAGTGTTTTGCACAGCTGCTCATTTATCAACTCCGTGTGTGACAAGCCGAAGGGTCAGAGGGTACAAGCCTGCATGGCACTACAGTCTCAGGTCACAGACAGAGCTGCAGAGGTTATGGAAACACTGAAGTGATTACAAACATACATGCATGTGTGTGCGTGTGTGTTCGGTATCAGTGAGAGTAGCGACCTCACACACTTGGAGAGTCGCTTTGTAACCTGGCTAAAGGTACACAGGAATATGCAGACTGTTATGTAAGTGTCTGAATAGCTTAATCGCAGAAGGGTTTCACCACAGTTTCCTGTGTAAACACTGAGCCGAGTGAGTCTCAGACTCTGGTTTCACCAGTTTACTGGCATCACTCACCGCTCACATGGAGCACAATAAGCAGAGCAGACAGAGTGTGAAAGGAGAGAAACACAACGAGGGGAAAAATAGGAAACCCTGAATGCAGACATGGCGGAAGGTGTGGTTTGGAAGAAGATGATGAGGGCACATTTGGTGCTGGACGTTTGCAGTGGAAACCTCTTTTTTAACAGACAGCTATGGTCAGACTGAGTTCAGCTTTGTAGATGAATGACCTGTGGGAGTCTGAGGGAAAGTCATCCGGAGGGAGGGGCATTAGGCTGAGCTGGCAGGGCCGAGCTGGGCTCACCCTCACACATCTCTGTCTGGTGGGAATCAGCTCAGAGAGAGAATGAACTGGAGGCCCGGCTGGTCCAACACAAACCAGCAGCTGGCAGGATGGATGGATATGCAGGGAACAAACCCAGCATCCCTTTGAGTGGAAACAATGGAGCGGATCAGGCCATACCAGATCCTGGTGGCTTCCAGCGCCACACCCAGAAAGCCCCCAAATCCACAAGCTTCATGAGTTGGAATCATTTAGGGAGAAAAGCACCACTAATACAACACAGCCTTTCCCACACACAGACTTTCCTCTTTGAATGTCGTGGTCCTGGCTTTTGTTTAGGTTTGGTCCCTATTTTCATGGAATTGTTCTGTTCTTGTGTTTTTAATGTTCATATTTTCGTACCGTCTTCAGTCATTGTCTTTCTCTCCCTCTGTTTGGTTCCTTTTTCTTCCTTGTTTCCACCTCCCGCCTTATTTAAGTGACTGCTTTTCCTTGTGTTTCTGTCCTCTGTGTCTTGACCTGATTGTCTTCAGTCAGGAGTGAATGCCTCATTGTCTGAATTCCTGATATTTGTCGACCTTGCAAAGCTAACGAAACCTTGCTTTTTGTTTATTCCACATCCTCTGCATTCTGCCTTTGGATCTTCTCTCCTGACAGCCACACATTTTGGCATTTTTTAAAACTTTTTTTTCCTTATCCATCTAAGAAAACAGTCCCCTCCCTCTTATTATGAAAGTTCAGTTGTAGCTAACCAGCTAGTATCGACCCTTTCCAGCTTGTGTCTCTCTAAACAAGCTGACATGATTGCTGTCTTGGCAGCATACAACAGATTTCTGGTCCTCAGATGAAACTCTGATATAATGAATGGAAGTTAGGAATAGAAGTTCTTGCTATGCTTTACAAATCTGCAGTGAACTGGAGGGTTACTCTTACTACCACCTTAAGGCCAAAGACAACTTCCAGATACAACATGGCAGAGTTGGAGTCTCCCATGGGGCGAGAAACTCACGATGCATGCAACTGATAACAGCTGTTTTTATTGCCACAAAATTCATCCATTTTCTTCTCTCACCTGCCAGAGGGCGGGAGGCGGGGTACATCCAGGACAGGCTGCAGTCTATTACAGACAACCTTTCACTATCACACCTACAGCCAATTTAGAATCATCAGTTAACCTAACATGCACGTCTTTGGGCTGTGGGAGGGAGCTGGAGTGCCCCGGAGAGAACCTTCACGCAGGGAGAACATGCACGCTCTGCACAGAAAGGCGCCAGCAGACTAGCGGTTTCAAACCCACAACCTTCTTGTGACAGAGCCAACCACTGGACAACTGTGCACTCTAAATTTATCAAAAACTGTGCAGTGGTATTTTATGTAGGAAAGCTTGGGTCTGCGTGCAAGCTCCTGCCTGGATGCTGCCCAAAGTCCTTCTGGAGGCAAGTTTCGATGAGGTAGCTAAAGAGTTGGGTGGGTTGGTGAGTATATTTTCTTCCTCGTCCTCTTTTTCTTTGTTTATTTAGGTAATTGTTTTATAAATTATTCATGTTAGTACATGTTTCACTGGATTATCTTCTATCTGTAAAAGAAAAACTGAGCTGTTTTAACCCATTGTATGTGTGATACAGGACGCAGGAGGAAGAGGAAGACCTCAGAGGAGGTTCATGGATGTAGGGAAGGAGGACATGCAGAGGGTCGGTGTTACAAAGAAAGATGTAGGGACAGGGTGAGATGAAGGCAGATGATCCACTGAAGCGACTCCTAAAGGGAGCAGCCAAAAGGAGAAAAGGAAGAAGTATGTGGGAAACAGTTGCTCAATAAAAAAACAAACAAAACACTATTTAAATAGATGCAAGTTTTGCAGCTCGGAAGGCATCTTGAAACCAATGCATGTAGTTGTTTCAAAGCATATAAGACGCCTTTGGACCATCACAAATACAACCAAAAATTGTGAACGAGTAAATTCACTTCACCAAGAAACATTTTCTCCAAACCAGCATGTCACCCACTCGCAGCCCCACCCTGTCTCTCCCTGGACACACTGGGATTATACCACATGTATCCCTCTATTGTTAGCCAACACAAATATTCAAACATACACCGCTGGAGAGGAATCTGTAAAACAGTGCTCAGCTGTGAGAGTGTGTGGAAGATTTCCACTGATTGCTCTTGAAATAGAGCGGCATGTGTGTGTGTGTGTGTGTGCGCACGCGCGCATGTGTGTTTACTTGTTAGCACTACAGTACAGAAAGCAACGAGCTAGAGTGGAAAACACAGCTGGGCTGCCAGCACCACACTGACACCTCATCCTAATTCACGCCAGAAAATAACAAAAAGGATGCCATTGTGTGTATTATTTTAAGATTTGTGTCTCCATGGAAATGGGCACATGTGCACTGACAGGGGTGTGGTCTCTCACAGCTCATCATACCTCAGCTGTGGAAAGGAAAGTACAGCCCTTCAGTGAACCCTGAGTCCTCTGCACATGTGTGTATGAGCAGCGGAGGGAAATATTAACTACCAAATGTACAAGAATAAATGATTTATTTTGAATTTACAGGCACAGATGGTTTTCAGATGTATGTCAAGTGTTAGGGGTACTTACCTATTGGTCAACGGGAGAAAAAAGGCAGGAAGTCAGGGGGCACATGAAAAAAGAAAGAAAGAAAACATATTATTAGTTGATTGCAGCAGGATATTAGAACACCACATCTTGTTATAATTTAAGCTATTTATTCAGCTCAGCGGAATCTCTGGAGGTGCACTACTGTAGTAGCAGGTTTGTTTTTCATTACATCAGCAACAATCCTGCTTTGCTGCTCCTGAGAAAATCTTATCATCCGGAACCTGAACCAAACATCTTCACCTCCCTCTAATCTCTGCATGCGTGCTCCCTGGAGGGTTTCACTTTTACAAAACTTTACAGATGCCAGACTCGGGCCTCTGATGGGCCACGGCTCACGTGTCGGCAGCCTCGCTCTGAATGCGGCTCTGTCCCGAGGGAGTTTCCTGAGAATTTTTTTTTTTTTTTAAAAAGGTCCTGGGTAAAAGCTAGGAAAAGAAAGTAGGCCTGACTCTTGAATAGCCTGCTGCCCCTGGAGGGCTCGTTCATGTAAGTGCCTCGTGAATGGCAGGCCAGAGGAACGGATGCCAGGAAGCCTGGAAATCACTGGTTATTATGCTACAAGGGCCATGCGCTATCAAGCTGAAAGAGCAAATATTCTTTGCAGCTATAAAACAATAGCTAAAGAGCAGCTGTGCCCTCTAGATTTGCTTATATTTGTCTCTGGCTTTTTGTCGTTCCTCTTATAATTCCCTCACTCTGCTAAGTCTTTTCTGCGGACATGTGTCTCCCGTACGTCTTTACGCTGTGACTTCTACTGCCCTGCAATCAGCAGCATTTTAGTAATGATGGGCCCTGTTGTCCTGGCATGATGTAAAATTAGTGGGTGCAGCTTAAGACATGGCACCCGTGACACACACTGCTGGGTATGTGGTGACAGTTTTACGCAAGTCTAAGCTCTTGAGAATACAGGCTGCTCTTTTTGTTTCCCCCCTCAGACACAT
>VUQK01028297.1:9208-29294 GCA_015106715.1 Bujurquina vittata | reverse complement strand
TTATTTGTCTAAAAATTTTTTTTTTTTTTTTTTCCTAAAAATTTTTATTTTTATATTTTTTATTTTTTTTTTTTTTTTTTTTTTATTTTATTTTTTTATGTTTAGCCACCATGTTACATGTAGGATGTTACACTGGTGTCTGTGACTTTGTTGCAACTTTTGAATAATCACTATAACTAAAAAAAAAACAGCACGTTGGAGAAAATGCCTGATTACGCAAAATTACTCCAGAGAATCAGATCAGATTTTGCATCGTTTTTTTCCATAAATTTGCACATTAATGACAGATAATGAGCAATTTCCCTCTGATTGCTGGAACCTCTTAACACCTTAAGGTAACAAGGCACATACTGATACTCAAGTTTCTGCCATAAATGTGGCCTTTAGAAAAATGCACTCATCAGCACCATTTGTTACTGTACTTGACAGAAATCTGCACATTTTCTTGTCATTTCAGACTATTTGATAAACAAAAAGAAATCTATTACAGTTTAGTAGAGAGCACCTCAATTAGCAAAGGCACCTAGATATAGAAACCTCTGTAGGAGTGGGTGTATCTCTATCCAGGAAAAACAGTGATACCAGATACAGTATGCACATTATATTCAGAGGGTCACACTGTAGGGGCTTTCACTCTCTTTCCGGTTACACCAGTTTTACTGGAGCTTTGAAGCTTCCAGGATTCATTTCCATAGGGCTGAAGTGAAAATGAGCTAAAGGGATATATTTAGGTCGATGAAAGCAGTGAAACTTCCTAACACAAAGCAGTTTGTTCTCTTTATCTTAAAGAGAAAACACGCCCTGGCCCACATGCAAATATACACAGGCTCGTAGACCTGACAGGTGAAAGATTAAGGGCAGCTTCAAGGTAGGTCAAACAAGTGGGTACTAGATGGAAATTATTGTATTAAAGGCTGGATTAAATTATCAGGTCCAGAGTTTGAGCTAAAATCCTGACACACTTCTTGTCTTCCTGATGTGAACGCAAACCTTGTTCTGAAAAGTCATGTAGTACTCATGGCTTTGTGACACAAAGCCTCGCATCCTGTCAGCACAGCAGCTTGTTTACACATGCGTATATGGAGGAAGCAGTCAGGTTGCTGCCGAACAAGATTTTACTTTTTTTTTTGGGTGAAACTTCCTGAATTTGGGGCTAGTAAATCTTCTAATGCGAGCCTATTTGGGTCCTGATTTTCAGGACCAGGTATCAATGAAGAAGATTTTTCTGGTAGTTTTTTTTTTTTAAATGCTTTTAGGTGTGGCTAAATAACTGCTGGCTTCATGCCAATAAATTCTTGCACAGCTGGCAGATCATTTAATTTCTGAGTGCAACAGGGGACAGTTTGATCATTCTTCTGTAGGGTCATGACAGTGTGCAGTACTGTGTGAGCATGGTGCAGCTTGTTTAATCCATGCAAAGCTTTTGTACAAGATAAACCTTTAAGGCATCGTTTAAGGCAAGCTTATCATCAAGAATACAGAAGTTTAAAAGAAGTAGTTCAGGCAGTGCAGTACTCCAAATCCAGTGAGGTCATCCACAGCGGGTTCCTGCAGTGAAAGTGTGATAAGCAAAGACTTTTAAACCAGCACACCATTGAGTGAATTACACTTCCTGCAGCTTAACTCTGTCTGTACTGCTTGTGCACCACACCCTTAACTTTCATTGTGAAATAATGCACCATTCAGCCAATCACAGAGCCACTTAATATCCACAGCCGACTGTTGATAGCTGTTTTTCTGGCCCTATATTTAGAGGTTGGCTATGGGGGGGCGGACTGTAAGCCAGCTATATTGATTCACTGTTACCCACTGTAGCCACAGGCTGGCAGTCATCAGTCATTTAAAGGCACTTTAAATCCTTAACTGGCACTTTGTGGCTATGTGTGTGCGTTGACAAATGTGACACTGTGATTTAACACCCAGCCCCATTTCCAAACACATTGGAACGCCGTTTAAAATGTCAATAAAACAGAAAGCTGTTTTTTTACTAATCACTTAAATCCCATATTTAATTAAGAGCAGTACCAATGTTTTTTTTTTTAAAAAAAGAATATGCTTATTTTGATGGGCATGAGCTTTGATCGCATTGAAACAAAAAGTTGCACGTTTACCACAGCGTTGCACCATGTCTGCTTTTAACAGCACTTATTTTAACGCAGGAGACCACTTGCTTTAGTTTGGAAAGCAAAATGTTTCAGAATTCTTGCATAACATAGCATTTCAACTGATCAGCAGTTTGAGGCCTCAAGTTTAATCATGTACAAAAATGTTGTCAGTGGGTTACGTGTCTGGATTTCTGTGTTGTAGCGGGACTATTTAAAGATGAAGCTGTGCAGAATTCAGTTTGGAGTTGTCTTTGGCTTTTGATGCTCCAAACATTGCAGCTGATTGAAGACCTGTATGCACTCTGTATACTCTGCACTGTATTTAGAAGAAACTCAAGAACGTTAATATGCACTGTACCTATCAATTCAGTTATATTCAATTTTATTTATATAGCGCCAAGTCACAACAAACCATCGCCTGAAGATGCTACAACATATTGTTGATCCTTTGAATATTATCTATAGACTCAAAAAACAGGCTTGTGATCTGCTTTACCTTGCTGGAGGTGCACAGAAAAAAAGCAATCGTGTGGTGTATTTACGCAAACATCATGATTCTCTGACCTGATATCACTTCCTTGATCAGGTTATGTGTCTCACATTTTCTGCCTGACCTAACTGTAAGAACTGACATGTGAATTAAATTACCTGTCAAACACATTAGTCCTTGAAGTGTGCATAACTCAGAAGTAGACAAATAGTTACAGCATGCATAAAACATTCAAACAACACCTTTTGCATTCTTGGGATATGTTAAAATCTGTATTTAGCCTCACTCACTTTTAAACGCATTCGGTCTAGTGTGTTTCTATGTGTGGTATATATGTGTGTGTGTGTGTGTGTGTGTGTAGAATGGTAGGTGTGTGAACACACATAAGCGGCACAGAAAAAAATCCTGGACCACATCTTCTTTTCAACACCATGAGCCAAATCTTCACCGTCTTATCTTCACCACATTCAAACCAATAGGCCAAGAAATGTCATCACCATAGTAGGCTGCCTTGTTCTTGCTCTGCGGATGCACTTAAACTACACTGCGTTTCATTGGTCTGAAGGGTGATGTTCCCAAAGGGATGCCCTGATCTGATATTTGGAACAGATATCAGTCTGATCCTAAGTCAGTAAGCTGTATCCATGACAGTGGGTTGAAATGTGGGGCTAGTCTATTCGGCTCTAAGTTGTTCAGCAACAGTGCCAACAGCAGAGCTAATGTAGCATGGAGAAAGCTAGAGTAACAGCAAAGAGTCAACAGTCTGGAGCCATTTCACACTTGTGACACACACACCAACAGCTTTTCTTTGTATGTTTACAATAGTTTTTGACTGAACTTCACACTGTAGTTACAGGAGATGACCCGACTGATAAAACCTCAGATGATAACAGTTTTTAGTGGCCGACTGATTTATTCCGTGGCACGACTTTATTGGTAGATAATAGCTGTTTGCTTAGTTTGCCTACCAGAGGGCACTCTGCAACTTCCCTTTAAACAACATGTGTTTGGAACACCGCAAACACAACAGGTCAGACAGGGTGTAAAAAAGTACATAAACATAAACGGGAGAATCTTGCGCTCGCGCATGTCCATTGTGTACCAAAATGGCCGTTCCCTGTGCTAGATTGCAAATTGCGCTGAAATAAGGTTACAGTTCCAAAAACACAAGTAAAGCTGTAATTGTGCAAAATATCAATGTTGGACAAAATTAAAGTGTGCTCTGAAAATTCTCAGCCTGGTGGGAGAACATAAACTGCAAGCTAGAACACTGCAAATGTGAGAGGAACCTATTTACATTTCATATCTGAAAGGACAAAAGATCAGCTGACATGTCTGAGTATTGGATTTGTAAATCACCAAATATTGGTATTGATCTTAAAAATCTGGGGCTGGCTCAGCTTCTCTCTCTTGTGTTAACCAAATTAGTATTTTACATCAGCAGTGTGAGATGGGTGTTCTCTTGAGCCCAAATGATATATCGGCCAATATTAGCTATTTATTGTATCAGTATCACAGTTTATAGCGGCCAATAAATACAAATTCAAGTAAAGAACATTGGACTGAAGTGCCCCTTAACTGTTTTTGTTGATCTTGCATAGTTTGTGCACCAGAGGGTACTCTGCAACTTCCCTGGTGGGAACATGTTTGGAAGCCACCAACACAACAACCAACTGATCTGAGCAGATCTGCTTAAAATGTACACCAGTAATCCATGACTTGCTGTGAAATTAAAATTAAATGTAACAAATGTTAGGAAAATCTGTTTATGTTTTGTGTGTCTGAATGGGGGGGGAAATACTGGCCGATATATCTGATTTTTAAATCAGCAAACGTCAGTATCAGTCTTGAAAATCCTCCATCTGTCAGGTTAGCTTTACTCTGTTAGCTTTACAAACTACATGTGTGAGGAGGTGGAGGAGTGAGGGCAGGGAAAGGAGGACAGCAGTAAGCAGGAAACTAATATATGGAAACTTGTTTGTGCCACAAAAAAAGGTGGGGGGGGGTGCCATTCGTAACTCGAAATTTTGAGTTACTAAGTTGAAATTTTAAGAAAACAACTTGAAATGAAATTTTAAGTTGCAGATCTCAAAATTTTGTGTTAACTCGAAATTTCGACATAGCACTGCCAATCAGGACGCTCCGTGATGGTGCGTAATTTCCTTGTTAACTGGAAGCGGGAGGCTGAAGGTCCAACATTGATTCCTTACCTTTTATTCAGCTGGGTTTTTTTCTAGAAGTAATTTTGAACGTTGACGGTCAAAAAAGATGTGACAATTTTTTCACATTTTCTATATACACTGCTAGCTCACTGAAACAGTTGCTACCCCATTTTGAGTGTGCATGCACTGGTTACTGAGTAACAAGGAAACAACCTCTTTCATGGAGCTTCCTGATTGTCAATAATAACTGGAACTTTCACATTTTGCAGATTTACATCTACGTTTTAACTGTGAACTACAATCACTTAGAGACAGCACTTCCGTGGCCTACTCTGCGTGATATTTGTGCTGTTGTTAATTCTTTATCTTAGCCTCCATGGCAGAGAAGACTGCAGTCATATTGTAACTCCTTTGTAGTGAATCCAAGTGTTAAAAAGCAATGAAAACTCTATTGTGTTTGCTTTCTATGCTTGCTTTTATGATGTTTGGTTTTTGACTTTTGACAGCGGAGATTGTTTGTTTTTATGCTTGACTTACAGCACTGTTTATTTATTATTTTTTTGGGTGCAGCCTTATACAATACACAGTGCTTCTGGCCAAAAATTTAATTAGACTTTGCTTGTTCACTGTGCTATTACAATAGGTAGTATTCTGCTAGTAGATAAAAGCCATCTTTCTTATTTTCATACCCCTGACAGTACATGCATGTAGTCAGTAGAAGTGGCAATTGTTCAAGATCTGTTAACTCCAAGTCAAACATGAACAGCTTAGTTTCCCTCATATCAGACCAGGGCTAAAAAAACATAAATGCAAATGACAGCATCACCCATTATGGCCTTGGCTCTACAGGGATTCAAGCACAGTACTATAAACTAAGCTGTAGCTGTAGCCCAGCCCTGTTGGCTCCTAATTAGAGCATAGTCTAGCTGAGCTCATCTAAGAAAAACATGGCCTCATCTCTGGCACTGCTGAGGAGGTTCAACGCCTCAGATGAGCAGAATAAAATTCAATCTGGTGAGGCTTTAGACGACCACCTGATCAGGGTTTGATGAAAGAATGGTTGCTGAATGCCTTTTTATTGCCATTAAGCGTCATATGCTACTTACTGAAAACTGGTCACAGCAGCACAAACTTTGATGAGAAAAGACCAGAGAGAGCCTGTTCATGAAACAGATGGAATTACTTTAACTTGTGCATGTAAAAAAAGAAAGAAAAGAAAAGCAGCAAGTGGTGCAACGTGAACTGTTTATCTAAACCAACTCAAATGAATCCACTGTACAGAATCATAAAGAGTTTTATCTTTCTGTACGCAAAAGGCACTGACGTAAAAACATGTTCTCACAGTACACCATGAAGGAAAGAACCATTTGAAAACAACAGTGGGGATAAAGCAGTGGTGAGTGGAATTATCAGGGTGATTTTTGTTCTCATCACTTTGGTTTTATATATGATAGAGGCTATTTTTCGTCCTCTAATAGTCAGGTGACTTTTGTTTATACTAGTAGACCATTTTTTCACCAGCTCTGTTGAGGCGAGTTTCTTTAACTCTCATCCTTCCAGATTCTTTGAGCTGTGTTTTACTCTTTTTCTTTGGCTAAGTCCCCATCCCTTTTTCGTTTATCCCTCATTCTGTCTTTTTTTTGCTGCCCTCGTGATATTAAATCTGAATATAACAGTTATCTTGGAATCTGTTGAGGTGGCACTCAGAGGGAAGAATAGCCACATCATCAGTTTGACTGCCCCATCCCCCAGTGGAAAGGAAGAAGGGAAGGCTTAATGTTCAGAGTCCTTATTTTAACGGTTAATCACAGCCTGCCTGAAGACCAGAACAAGTTATTAAAGGCACAACAGTGCAGTTAGATCCCAATGTGAGATGTTCAGCATTCAGTAGCTTCCTCTTGAAGTGTTAGACATAATGCATTTAGTGAACAATGAACTGACTGTTTGGTTTTGATGGATTTGTTATCATGCGTAAAAGAAAAATTAGGAAATAGTTTCATTAGTTGCTTCAAACATTTCCTAGACAAATCAGTCAGTAGACTTATTAACAGGCTCCAAAGCTGACCCGAAGGAAACCAACCTGACATTTCTCCTGCATATGATAAGTGTATCACTTCACATTACGATTTTTGTTTTGTTTTGTCTCATTTAACATTAGAAATGATGGAGATTTTTTTTTTAAAGGGAGGATTAGGAAATAGTTTAAAAGACAGCTAGAGAGATTAAAAGTGGCTCTAAAGGGCGCCAGTTTAGCTCAGTGGTGGGTGCGCAGGCGCCCATATGCCCCATGGCTAATGCAGCAGCTTGGGTTTGAAGCTGACATGTGGCCCTTTGCTGCATGTCTTCCCCTGCTCTCTCTTTCCTGTCTTATCTTCACTGCTACACTATCAACTGAAGCCTAAAGAGATACTTGAGGTTTTAGTGCATGAAGAGGTTTTCAGGACAATTCTTTTTTATTCTTTCAAGAAATACAGCTGTGGTCAGAAGTTTCCATCCACTCATCATGGGCATGAATGTCATGGTAAACTGTTCTTTTTCCATGGTGGAGTGATTAAAAATACATCTTTAATTACTTAAAATTACTTAAAAGAATTGAATGGACAAGTTTGAATTTCTTTTGTATTTTTTCTGATCCACACAGAGTCAAATATATAGATACACTCAATTAAATCATTTAATAAGTGGCGCTGAAGGTTCTACAACATTTTTTTAACATAAGATCAAGGCGTATTAGCTTCTCGTTAGTGATCACAATTGACTATAACTGGTAGTTTGTCTTTGCCAGCACAAAAAGGATTTATTTGACAGCACTCATTGGAGTGATCAAGAAAGAGAATTGCTGATTTACACAAGTTGGGAAGGTCTCTCTGAGCTATTTCTAAACAACTACAGATTCCAGGATCATCAGTTCAAACAATTGTAAGTACAAATATGTCAACACTTTGCCAAGGTCTGGAAAAAGACCCAGCTGTCAGATTAGAGGAAAGTGGTAAAGATGTTCGGGAACAACCCAGGAACCACCAATGCTCAAGCCTGCCATTAACTGCAAACTGCTGGAACACCAGCATCACTGTCCACAGTGAAGTGAGTTTTAAATCATTATGGACTGAGAGGGTGTTGACCCAGAAAGAAGCCCCTGCTCCAAAATTGACCCCTTCAGGCTCCCCTGAAATTTCTGGCTGCCCACTGTCAAGCAGGGTGGTGGTAGCATTATGCCTTGACTTCATCCCAATTGAAAATTTGTGGACTAAAAGCTGGGTTTGGGCCAGGAAACCAACCAGTTTAAATGAACGAAATAGTTCTGCCAAGAAGAGTGGTCAAATATCCAGCCAGAATTATGCCAGAAACGTGTTCAAGCCATCAAAGATGCATACTGTACAATCATTACACCCTGGAAAAAGAACAATTCAAGGAAATTGTTTGAAGCCCAAAATGACCATGACTTTCAATCAATTTCTTTCTTTCAGGAATAGCCCCCCCGGTTCCTTGAAGGACCTTCAAAGCTCTTCTTTGGATGTTGGCTGCTTTTTGCTCTGTTCTGTCAAAACTATCCCAACACTGCTTCAGTAACGCTGAGGTTGTTTTTGAGGTGTACATGTTTGTATTCCAGCTCTCTTCCTGTTTGGATTGAGTTCCACCTGGCCCAAATAGATGTCAAAGAACTCATTAATCTTTCCCTTTATGTGTCCCATCTCTCCCCTCCATGTTTCTTGCATTCAGTGGTGTACGAGCATCGCTCCAGGTTGGAGAAGAGTCTTCAGAAGGAGAGGTTAGAGCACAAAAAGGCCAAAGAAGGTGAGAAAAGTAACAAGTACACGCAATTCTGACTTGAGGCATTTTTCCGGGTTGGAGGAGTTTGTACTGGGGCAAATAGTAGAGTGCAGGAGAGTCATCATTACAGAGTTTAAATTTGCACAAAAACCTCAGCAAAATGAATAGTTATGTAAGTCAATTGTAATCTAAAGTGTAATTTCGGTTCAAATTACCTTAATTTGTGTTGTTTTGTAGATTATCTGGTTTATAAACTTGAAGCACAGCAGTCACTGAACAAGGAGAAGGTATTTATTTTTCAATCATATTGTTACCATTTCAACTGTGACTCAGAAAATACGTCACTCATTATTTTATGAAGTTCCGTTTTTTGTTCTGTGAAATGTTGGTGAGGAGATTGTGTGTAACCAAAGTTTTTGAAATCTTTTTTTAATGCTCAAACAGCAAGACTCAAACAGCAGATTCAACTCTTTACAAGTGCAACATCAGATGCTGAAGGTACGGCCCCTCAGAATCCCAACACACACACACACACACACCCACACACACACGCACACACACACACACACGCACACACACACAAAAACACTTATTGTACCCTCTAGTTTTCACAAACACAAACATCCTCATACTTAACCTTTCTTCCTGAAATTTAAATAGACACATTCTCTCTGGCCTTTATGCCTTTTTGTAGTCTTTGATTCAAAGCTTGTGGGAAACCGCACAGTAATAAGAACTTTCTGTCAGAATCAGCACGAAGACCTGAAGAAGCAGTACTATGATCTACAGGAACAGCACCAAGTCCAGGGTGAGGATCACAGTCGGCTCCTGGACGAACATAAGGAGCGCTACGAGAAACTTCAGAAGGCCAAAGAGGTGGAAATCTCCCAGCTCAAAGGTAGTGACTTCTGCTTTAATTAGCTATGAGATCTCTGTGATTAAATACTGAATGAAACAATGCAAACGTGAGCGTAAATGTGACTCATTATCCTGTAGACATCCTAGTCTCAATAAGCATATGCATTAATATGGATTTTTTATTTTTGGACAAATTTTACTAAAATGATTGAAACTGCAAAACTTATCTAAACTGCAGACAGCTTAAATCACTGCTGTACAGCATTATGCTTAAATACTTTTACTCTGTCTCCATCTCCTGACTTAATGTCATACTGCATGTAAAAGTGCTTTATTTACACATTTCTAGGTTGAAAAAGGGTGTTTTTTTATCATATTTTACAGTCTTCAAATGGTGTTGACGCTTCATTCCTTAAAACAAATGTGGATTTCCTTTGTCATACTAACATAAAATATTCAAACTCAGAGTTTGCAATATCGATTATAAGGAAAGAGAAGAAACAGTTACGTTGTAAGTTGTAATAATTTGAAATTTATTGTTGGAGAAGTTGCAATTTGACATGTTTTGTCTTTGTTTATGATCTGTTGTAATGGCAGAGGGTGCATTAAACCTAAGAGAGGAAAATAAACAACTAAGGAAAGCCCACCATGACATTCACATACAGCTGCAGGATGCCCAGGTGAGAAAAGACTCTGGACAGTATGTCTACATACCTATATATATATATATATATATATATATATTTTATAAACGTGAAGGGTTTATTGCCTCACTTTTGTTGCATTTGCGTGTTCAGATCCGGCATCAGGACCTGAAGGCGTCCCACGATCATCTCGCACTGACGCTGGAAGACCACAAGAGTGCGCTGGCTGCAGCTCAGGTAGGACAGCGCCACAGGGGTTCAGTCTCCTTGTTTACTGCAGTCAGAGTACAGCAGCTGATTGATGCCGGGGGCGTTTCTTGGTTTTTGGCTAATTAGATCAGATATTTGTGTTTCTCCTTCAGAGCGACCTCTGAATTGCCTGAACGTTTTTTTTGATTACCGATTTTCTTTCAGCGCGGAGCATTGATAGATACTCACTTTTATTTCTCTCTTTTCCTCTCGCTCTCTCTCTTTCGCTCTCTCTTTCTGTCTGTATTTACTAATTTGTTTTAAAGCCTGGCCTGCTTTCCATCAGTGCCTTTGGTTGGACACACACAAACACACACATACACGCTCTTTCCTTCACTCCGGGGGGTTTGGTTTAGTCAGGGCTGTCAGAGCAGTGCATCTAAAGCACACTGCAGCCAATCAGCCAGAAAGCTATAATGGAGGGAGTGGAGCGAGACAAAGGGACGGGGGAGGAATTTAGCAAGAATTTTTAGAATTTAACCCTCTGGCCTGTTCTGCAAGTATGCGTAAATAAAAAGATTTAATGGTATGCTGGCCAAAATTAAATGGACAATTTGAAAATAAATGTATCACCGCAGGGAATAGGAAAATTTCTTTACATTTTTTAAGATGCAAGCTAATTA
This sequence comes from Bujurquina vittata, assembly GCA_015106715.1. Classification (NCBI taxonomy): domain Eukaryota; kingdom Metazoa; phylum Chordata; class Actinopteri; order Cichliformes; family Cichlidae; genus Bujurquina; species Bujurquina vittata. Next base: position 18,392 of record VUQK01028297.1, on the reverse strand, counting down.
AAGGCAGTACAGTAGGTTCTTTTTTTGTGTGTCTTGTATAGATATATACACACTCACCAGCCACTTTATTAGGTACACTGTGCTAGTACTGGGTTGGACCCCCTTTTGATCAGAAGATGGTACACTGTGGTCATAAAGGGACGGACATATTCAGGTTGGCTGTGGTGTTTAAATGACACTTACTGCTACTAAAGGGCCCAAAGTGTGCCAAGAAAATATCCCTCACACCGTTACACAACCACTAGCAGCCTGAGCTGTGATACAGGCAGGATGGAGTCGTGCTTTCATGTTGTTTACACGAAATGCTGACCCTACCATTCGAATGTTGCACCATAAATTGAGACTCATCAGACCAGGCAGTGTTTTTCCAATCTTCTATTGTCCAACTTTGGTGAGCTCATATGAACTGAAGCCTCAGTTCTCAGCTGACAGGAGTGACACCCGGTGTGGTCTTCTGCTGCTGCAGCCCATCTGCTTCAAGGTTCGATGTGTTTTAGAGATGCTCTTCTGCATTGCTCGGTTGCAGTGAGTAATTACTTGGTCATTGTTGCCGTCCCATCAGTCTGGCCAGTCCTCCTCTGACCTCACACATCAACAAGGCATTTTCACACGGAGAACTGCCGCTCAATGGATATTTTCTCTTTTTCACATTATTCCCTGTAAATCTAATGATGGTTGTGTGTGAAAATCTGAGTAGATGAACAGTTTATGAAATACTCAGACCAGCCTGTCTGGCACCAACAACCATGCTACGTTCAGAGTTGTTTAAATCACTTTTCTGCCTCATTCTGATGCTCAGTTTGAACTTCAGGAGTTTATTTTGACCATGTTTATGAATGCATATCGCTGCCATGTGATTGGCTGATTAGATATTTTTGTTAACAAGTACTTGAACTAATGAAGGAGCCAGTGAGTGTATACATCTTATTCTATATAAGTTCCATTTTGTAATGTTAAAAGGACTTTCTAAGTCTTTGCCTTTTTTCCCTTTAGGTGCAGGTGAATGAATACAAGCAGTTCAAAGAGTCCCTAAAAAAGGCTCCCATTATGCCACAGCATGAGCAGAACACCCATCAGCTACAGGCAGCCACCACAAAACCAAGGTCCTACGCCCATGAAGAACACCGGGCTAACTGGGACACTGATTCAAGGGTAATTTGTGATTCTTTGGGATGAAGTAATTATACAGTTTTATTGAGAGAGACAAAGTGTACTGTAAAAATCAAAATGCAACGATCTCTTGTTTTCTCTCGTGGCTTTCTATTCAGTTGGACCACCAAGCCGTTCAATCTGAGGTCCGGTCCCACTCCACTGTAACGCAGCACATTGCCCCTGAGAAAGATGAGGATCGAGAGGGAGAGGCAGAGAGGAGGAGAGAGCTGGCAGAGGAGGAGATGGCCCAAGCAGGGCAGCCTCAGAAGCTGGAGGAGGACCCGGACCAGCTACAGGATGAGCAGCAGGAGGAGGAGCAAGAGCCACAACGCGATCAACCAGATGAGAATGCTTTGGACCAACAGAGACGCCAGCAACAGATGGTCAGAAGTGTTTTAAACTAAAAGATTTTATCCACATAGTCTGCATCAGTCTGCATGACGCTTCCTTCGGTGACTCCTTAAATATTTATTTATATCTCAGGATCCTTCTGTGAAGCTGCATCCGGAGGACCAGCTCCAGCACCAGGCTCCAGCCCAGGTGCAGCATCTGAAATCAGCTTACGAGCAGCAGCAGGAGCAGCAGCGTCTGGAGGCGCGGCGGGACGAGGAGCGCAGGCAGATAAAGATGCGACAGGAGGAGCTCCAGGCCCAGAGAGAGAGGGTGCTGAAGGAGAGGGAGCAGAAGCTGAAGGCGGAGCAGGAACGAGAGCAGCAGCAGCACAGGGAGGCCGACAGACAGGAGCAGATGCTGAGAGAGGAACACCAAAGGTCAGATCTGAGATATGAGTGGGATCAAATTTAAACATTTAACATTAACATTTAAAAGTTTTGCAAAGCATCGGGGAAAAAATGTTTTTCTAGGAGCCTACATAAGCAAGTAGGAAGCACTGATGGACTGCATATTTGGTCATCACATTTGTCAAAATTAATTCATAAAACTGTTTTACAGAAGATGATACGTCTCTCTGATTGCACTGTTCTGTCCGCGTTATTAGGAAGAAGACAGAGTATGAAAATATGGACAATGATATTCGAGAAGACGACGGTCACAATGATGTCGATCGAGGTGAGACAGAAAGATTGCCAGAAAAAGACTCCTGAATATTTACATTACAAAAATATTTCCTTCTCTCAGAAGAGCGCACTAGCAGCCGGTTGGTTTAGTGGACTTAGTTTGTGTGTTGCCTGTGTGTGTTAACAGAGAGAGACGTTCATATGTTGCACGAGGAGGAGGGGGAGGAGAATCGAGAAACAGATCACAGAGTGCCGCTACATCAGCAGGTGGATGTCTGTCTGTCTGTCCCTCTCTCCATCTGTTAAAATGTGTCCTCGGGATCCGTCTGTACTCCCAGCTCATTCGTTCACTTAAGATTCACGCCAGTCTATCATGTGCCATACACTCATTCACCCATCCATCAAAACATTGATTCTTTAATCGCCCCTGCCCACTGCCATATTCTTCTGTTCTCTCTCTCTAGCCCCACTTGTCTGTCAACCTACTGAGCTGGTAAATCTTCTGAATACCAGCCAGGGAATTAATAATACATTACAAGACACTGACAGTTTGACAGTTTTATTCCAACAAACATATTTAGCTTTAAATGCACTCATTTTATCATATCCACAGCTCTTATTCTAAATTTGTGATTTTGTTATAGGGTGATGTAGATGGGGACTTGGACCCCGAGGACGACCCCAACAACCAGGGAGAGGATGAGTTTGACGAGGCCGAGGACGACCGTCCGCAGCACAGGGCTGCCGCAGTGGACGAAAATGCGGCTGAAGAGGAAGAGGAGGCGGCGGCACCAGCACAGCACATAGAACCACATCAAGGCCCCAAACAGCCTGCTGTGGAGGAAGAACTGGTGGTGAGTAAGGGGAAGCAAGAGTAGCAAGATACACAGAAACTCCTTTCAGCATCTGCTCATGCAGCAACAAGATTACAGCAACATTATTTGCTAAATAGGAAAATAATTAGAGGTTTTGAAAATGCCAACAATGGCAGAGAAGAGTGTTGGCAGCTTCAAGCTAAATGGATGCACATAAACACAGAGCTCAGCATGGCATGCTGAACAAATCACCAAGTTTGGCAGCTGGAGATGCAGTAGTCCAAAGTACTGGGCCATCTACGCATTACACCCACAGGAGCTGCTCAGCCATGGAAACCAATGCCATGAAGCTCCTGGCACACAGTTTTTGTGCTGATGTTAATGCCAGAGGAGGTTTGGAGCTCTGCAGTTATTGAGTCAGCAGAGCGTTAATGATTTTTCCCACACTATGCTCCTCAGCACTGTGTTTTAACTTGTTTTGTGTGTGATTTGCACACATTCAGATAGCTGGAAATCCAGACCAGCAGGAGGACACACTGGATGACCAGTACCAGGAGGAAGCAGAACATGAGGTAACACATGCTCACACACATGCCTCACATACTGAGTGATAACAGCTTAATGCAAAAGATATGATGATGCACGTGAACCCATGAAGGTGATACTATCAAAACTGAAATATGTATGGTTTTGTAGAATATAATACTGCAAAACATTTGTATAAGTTTCAATTTATTCGTGTACTGACTTGTAATGGCGTAACTGAAGTTGCTGTTTTTCATTGTGCTGAAGGGCCAGGAGGACATAGCTGGGGGACAGAAGAGGGAGGAGGTGGAGGAGGAAGGAGAGGATCAATATAATGACGAGAACACAGATCAGGTATGTTCTGTAGGGAACCGGTCTATCCCCCTTTCTCATTTACCACATTTCACATCTTTGATTCCTCTCCTTAGTCCTTCCTACCAAATGTCGGGGGAGCTGAGGATGGGCGCGATCATTTTAAATAAAGGGTACTGTAGGGGTGGGCCATGTCATATCGTTCACGATAATACCGGCAAAAAATGTTGCCTGGGAAAATAAATTATATCATGATATGCAAAATTCAGCGGATTTTGCTCACATGGGTAATGCAGTGTTGCCAACTTTGTGACGTTGTTGCTAGATTTAGCGGCTTTTCAGACCCCCGAATGCCTTTAGGCACTCGGAGAATTCTGGAAACCTGAAATCCTCCGCCATCTTTTTCATGTGTTTGTGATGCAGCCGGCGGACACGTAGCACCTCATTGAACAGGTGGGCCCGTAGCTGTAAAACATCCGTGCATATGTCTGTGGATTTACTGAGCTAGCGAGAAACTTTCTGACTGAAGGAATTTTGTTCATTCAGTCTGTTTACATGTTTTGTTATTAGCACAGAGTACTGGCTGTACAGGAGTGCACACAGGAGGAAGTACTTTAGAGAAGTCTACTTCACTCCTCAGCCTTTTGCTGTTTTTGCTCTGTATCTTTCTGTTTACATTTAGCAGAGCTGTGAGTGTTTGGTTATGGAGGAAAAAAGCATACATTTTTTTGAGAAGCATTATTATTTAAACATGCTAATAGTTTATTTTTGAGCAATTTCTCATGTACATCTACAGCTGAATTTAAAAAAAAAAGTGCCCGTGTGACTCAGAAGTGCCTTTTTGTTTATACCTTTTGGGAAGAAAAAATATATCGTGTATATATATCGTATATCACCATTCAGCTAAAAAATATCGTGATATTATTTTTGGTCCATATCGGCCACCCCTAGGGTACTGTGCACATGAATACAAAGGACGACTTGTATAAAGAGTCGCCCTCCTTGCTGTTTGCCGAGCCTCTTTTATACGATGAAGGTAAAAACACTTCTGCAAAGGAAACACCTGCGTATCCTCCTCTCGCCTCCTGATGCATTTAGACATGCTTCAGCACACTGTGATTGATTTCCAGGAGGATGGAGGACAGCGGAGACAGGAAGGCACAAAAAAAAATCTAATCAAATAAATTTTATTTATACAGCGCCATTTCACAACAGACAGTCGCCTCAAAGCACTTTGTATTGTAGGTAAAGACCTAACAATACAGCAGAGAAATAAGAAAAATGTAATTGGTTTCCTGCTTTTAAACAAATCAATTTTTGGTACCACTTCTTGGCAATTATCTAAATTTTCTCAGCTGTCACCTGGACATAAAACCTGCATGAATACAAACTGTTAAAAAACTTTGCAGATGCTGCTCTAAATTATAATGCCTATGCCAGTTTAATGCCACTCATCTTAACTTACTAGCATCTGAAAGACCAGGGGTAAACATATGGTCTTTTTGGGGGGGGGGTGTCAGATCAACTGAACTCAGACAACAGTAGAATCTTGTTATGTATCCACACCATAATGTGATGGTTGTAAAAATCATATTTTTTAAATAAAGGAATCAGGGATTTGTCCGCTTCAGTGCTCAATCTTCTTGCATTCAGGCTCTAGTGGTCGTCAGAGGTACTGCACTCTTGCTAAAGTTTTGCCTACTGTAAGGCAGGAATGTATCGTCCTAAAAATCACAGAATTCCACTGTCTGTTAGATAACGATTTAAATGCATTTATTATGGGATGGTTAAGTTTCTTGGTCAAATCACTCAAACTACAAGTTACTGACCCTCATTCAGTGGCTTCAAGGGGATGAAACCACCAACCTTACATTCCTCCTTACTTCCTAGGCTTCGGTTTCTCATCTCAGCTGCACTGGAATCCATATTTATTCCCTCATCAGGTTCTGTTCCACCTCATGAGGAACATCACACCCTGAAACATTCCTGGAGAAATAAACGGTTGAAGTGCACACAGTCAAATGCTCTGGGTTCATATCCAGCAATATTTTCACTGGATTACTGACTTTACCTGTGAAGGGATTCACTGATCTATAGCTCGAGGGTGCTTCAGTGCCCCCGTAGTGTCTCTGTAACATAATGCGAGTCATAGTAAATGAGGAAGATAGGATGTCGAGTCTGTCGGAGTGTCAAGTGTTCAGTGTTGTTTTAATTTGACCTAAAAGGAAGTGTGAATAAATGACAAAGTCTATATGCCTTATTGCTCCTGTTTATACAAGGTTATTTTACTAGCGGTATTTCTTTGGTGATTTATGAATTCATATTTCTGCAAAATGTGGAAACCTTTTGAAAATCAGCCATCCGCAGAGCTAAAATATCCTCTGACCAACAGCACTGAAGTCTTTATCATTTATCATCTTTGATGATCTGTTGAATGATTTTGTGACACTGTCCCAGTTTTTCACTGCTAAAAAAGATTTTCAAGCTTAGAAGAGTTGATTAAAACACGTAATGCATGCATGCAACTCCTCCACTCACCTTCTCTGCTACCTGAGCCCAGCGGAGCTTTGACTTCAAGCTTCATTCATGCACCGCTGCACAGGAGTCAAATAATGACTGCAAACGTCCGAAATGATCGTGTTTCTAATGTTTGCATGCCGTGTGCTTGTAATTTGCTCCAGGATGAAGTTAAAAACCAGGAAGGGCCAAGAATGGAGAGAGATCACAGAAATGACGTGAAGAATAATGAGGAAGAGAATTACGAGGAGGAAGAAGAGGAGGGGGAGGAGGATGCCGGTGGTCCAGATAAGGGAAACAATCGAAGGGCAGAAATGTAGGAGGCCTGAAGTGCCCTTTGAGCTGCCTCTAGTGCCAGTCAGGGCTTCCTTTCCCTTGATTCCTAAAGGAATAACACCAGCTATCATTGAGGAAAACTCGGATATTATGCTCAGAAGATGAGGACAATATTCCAAACGCTTTTGAGGTTTGAAATGATCAGCTTACACTGTGGAAATGGACAGAATTTAATGGGTGTAAATGAGATATATACTGTATAGTTTTATATAATTTTTTTATTCGTTAAATGTTTCTGGCTAATTGCTCGTCTGCTGGGTCGCCTGCCCAGCTGTTCTTGTTTTTAAGAGCAAACAGAGAATGTATCTTTAATCAAAGTGCTGTCTTCGAGTGCGTGTAAAGGAAGCAAAGATACAGTGTGATTCTAATGTCATGTTCGGGCCTTTACATGTATGTTTTATGCAGGCACTTGTAATCGTAGTAGAACTCAAATGTTCATTTGTGTATTGCATTCCAATCTTATCATGTCATTTTGTTATTTATTGTTCATAACAACAACTGACAATCGTAAAAGGTGCAACATTTCGACATAAGTGTCATTATGACCTTCACCAGTTTCGCTAGACTGATGCACAGGAGTATTTCCTGGATATTATTAATGCGGATGCCAATCAGCCATAAGCCATTTCTGGTGAAGCTTTCTGTGCTGAAAGTTCACAGTGACACGTGCCTTTCCATTCTTGGAAAACCTCTTCTGAGTCTTTTTAGGTCATTTTACATTTGGAACATTTCAATGGGGCGGGCGAGATAAAGGCGTGCCGGTTAGTGATCCTTTTGTATAAAGCTTCAGCATGGCCTTAAATGGAGAACTATTTCATGTCCACTGCAGGTGGGAATTTATTATCTTAATTTACTGCAGCATCAGTCTGCTGTATGGTAAAATTAATGCTGAATATTTGTACATTTGTACACCAGTTATATTTGATACAGAAAAAAACGGGGTTTTCATTGTACTGAATTATTACCTGTGCGGAATAAAGAGGATTTCACATAATTGCAATTGTGTAGTTTCATTCTGCAAATTCACCTCTTTGAAGATAAAATTTAAGGTTGTTAAGAAAAAGTCTTCAGTGATGGTTGAGCAATTTATTTATTTATTTTTTTGTATAGTCAGTCTGAGGTGGAAAATCCCCCCAGGAGCCACCAGCTTGTGACAGTTCTGACCCCGGAAGAGGCTTAGTTTTTATGGATATTCTGGTAAAATTAAAATGTAGAGGCTATATAAATCTTCCAGAATTGTTTCTCTATTTGCTTTTTTTTTTGGTTATTTCAGACCTGGCCACTCTCACCAGCACCGCTTTCCCATCAGTAGATCATTTAGGATGTGCATTTTCCTGGTTGCAAGGATGGATGGTTAATGTGAGTTTCTGTGTATGCAGACAGCAACAGATTTGCAATTTCTACCGATTTATTACAGTTAATCACCACATTATAATAAACAGATTGCATGGAATTGCCAACCTGATCCCTGCAAACTGATAGCAGGCAGACTCTGTCTCACTGAGGATTTTTCACTGTCTTGATGCACCAAAATCACTTTGAAGGTGGCGACTGGCTGCGAGTGGCCGCAGATCTGGCCCCCATCTTTGAAGCAACCGTTTCAAAGGCAACAAGACTGCAAATTCATTGCACACAGCCGCAGTCATTCCTAATAGTTAATGCAATACTTTAGTTAAACCCCTTGAATTAAACCTGAAAGTCACTTCAATCACATCTCGATTGTTTGACTTAAAACTCTACTGTGGTGGTGCATAGATGCAAAATAACAAAAAAACTTTGACACTGTCCAACATGTGTCAGTCAGGCTGTGGTTCACATCTCTATGACACACCGCAAATGTTCACAAGTACAAATCTGCCAGCCCTGTTCCTTATCTGCCCTTCTAGCTGAGAGGTGAGAAGGTTGTGTGTGTGAACTCACATGGGAAATGAACCGGCAAATCAGGACAAAATGAAAATCAAACGAGAGGGGGTTGACGGAGAAAGGCAATTACCTCTAATGAACAACATTTGTCCCTAGCACACAGTCTCAATCAGATCAGTCCTCCTCCTCTCAGTCTCTATTTACACTCTCCCTGTTCCTGTCTTCATCACAGTACTTTTCCCTCTGCCTCTTCGCTGTGCCCTCGCTTCCTTTTCCAGTCATCCCACCCTGCTCCCCAGAGGGACTGTAGGATGCTGGAAGAGTACGACAGTAACAGGTGTCTCATTATTGCACTAATAACAGGCCACAGTGAGATGTAAACACACATATATTTTTATATTATTTGGCAGAGATGATAACTCCTCCACAGTTCCTTATATTCAGGCTTCACGGGTGAATCACCAGGCTTAAATAATTCTTACATGTTGATTGCCAAGAGCCAAAAAGCCTATCTTGGGATGAACGCCTACACAGTCGCCCCAAATTACCAAATCTTACATTTAACACCAGTGCAAGACTTACATGAAAGCAAAAGCTATTTTTTTTTTCTACCCTCTTTTTTTTTTTTTTTTTTTTTTGGGGTTAAAC